>JAJOOR010002435.1:0-80084 GCA_036250505.1 Solanum acaule | reverse complement strand
CAAAAGAAGACCTTTTGTTTTTCTTACCTTAAAAAAGGTCACTTTTGTACTCTTTTTTAAGAGAAAAACGGAACAAAAATAAAATAAATGAAACGCTCAAGTCTGGGCTCTAACCCAGGCCACAAAAGAAGACCTTTTGTTTTTCTTACCTTAAAAAAGGTCACTTTTGTACTCTTTTTTAAGAGAAAAACGGAACAAAAATAAAATAAATGAAACGCTCAAGTCTGGGCTCTAACCCAGGCCACAAAAGAAGACCTTTTGTTTTTCTTACCTTAAAAAAGGTCACTTTTGTACTCTTTTTTAAGAGAAAAACGGAACAAAAATAAAATAAATGAAACGCTCAAGTCTGGGCTCTAACCCAGGCCACAAAAGAAGACCTTTTGTTTTTCTTACCTTAAAAAAGGTCACTTTTGTACTCTTTTTTAAGAGAAAAACGGAACAAAAATAAAATAAATGAAACGCTCAAGTCTGGGCTCTAACCCAGGCCACAAAAGAAGACCTTTTGTTTTTCTTACCTTAAAAAAGGTCACTTTTGTACTCTTTTTTAAGAGAAAAACGGAACAAAAATAAAATAAATGAAACGCTCAAGTCTGGGCTCTAACCCAGGCCACAAAAGCCTGAGTTTTGCATTTTTTAAGAGAAAAATTGGAATAACAAAAAAAATTAAACAAAACGCCTACACTCGGGCTCGAACCCGGATCACTGAGCCGACTTTGCACAGCCTTAACCGTTGGGTTGTCTACCTTTATTGTGTCAAGGGTGTTCAACAATTAGTATATATCCAACAACATTGATATTTAGTATATATACTCGCAAAAATTTTCCAACGAAGGTTGTTCATCTGACCACCCTCGCCAAGTCATAGCTCCGCCCCTGGTTTGATGAATATCGTGATTGGTTGGAATACAATATTAGTGCGGATGCTGTTTATTGTTTACCTTGTTATTTATTTCAGGGAGAAAACATTAATCAAGGTGGTGGTAATGTATTTTCAACTAAGGGATTTACAAATTGGCATAGAAAGGATAGCTTTGTTACACATATTGGTCCACCGAATAGCGTTCATAATCAATCCAAAAGAAAGTGTGAAGATCTCATGCGAGAACAACAATCCATTCAAGCCGCATTTTACAAATTGGATGATAAAAGTAAGCATGAATATGGGGTTCGCTTAAACGCTTCAATCGATGTGGTAAGACTTCTCTTGAATCAAGGTTTTGCATTTCGTGGTCATGACGAGAGTGAATCGTCATTGAACAAGGGTAATTTTCTTGAAGTTCTTTCTTGGTATGCTGCTAGATGTGATGCAATTAAACCTTTTGAGTTAGAAAAAGCTCCAAAAAATAATAAAATGACTTCTCATGACATCCAAAAAGATATTGTGACTGCATGTAAGATTGAAACAGTTAAGGCTATAATAGAGGATATAAATAGTGACTACTTGGCTTTATTGATTGATCAATCTAGAGACGTGTCACGCAAAGAGCAAATGGCTATTTGTCTAAGATATGTTGACAAAAGGGGGTTTGTGATGGAGGCATTTATTGGACTTGTTCATATTAAAGATACTAGTGTTTTATCTCTAAAGGAAGCAATTGTAGATGTACTTGCTCATCATTCTTTGACTTTATCTAATGTACGTGGGCAATGTTACGATGGGGCAAGCAATATGCAAGGTGAGCTAGGTCTTAAAATGTTGATTAGACAAGAAAGTAGATCGGCTCATTCTGTTCATTGTTTTGATCATCAACTTCAATTGACTCTTATTCCGGTTTCTAAAAAGTATGTTCAAGTTGGTCAACTTGTATTATTAATTTCAAATATTTTGAATGTGTTGGGAGCTTATTTTAAACGTGTGGATAATTTTTGAGAATCTCAAAAAAAGTATCTTTGAATGGCATTGGATATGGGTGAACTAGAAACGGGTAGAGGGTTGAATCAAGAACTTGGTCTTGTTAAAGCCGGTGATACTCGTTGGGGATCTCACTACAAGTCATTTGGAAACTTTATTAGTAGTTTTGACTCTATTGTTGATGTACTTGATATTCTTGTTGTAAATACAAGTACTTTGGAAGAAAGAGCAAGCAGTGTTATCAAAGGCGTGCTTTAAGCGCACTTAAGCCCTAAAGCGAGGCTCAAAACGTGTTGAACGCTTTATGTGCGCTTCAGTGTTGTCATCAAGGTTCAAAGACAAACTTTTCCTTGCCAATGAGCCTCTTACGAAGAAGTAATACTAAACAATTGATATTTCACTTTATCATAATTTTTTTCAATTTCTTTGGTCATTTATTTGTCATTCACGTTTATAATTATTAGTCTTGGACTAAACATATACATTTTATTTTTTTCTCCCTTTGCGCCTTTTTTCATTAAAGTCCACATTTTATTTGCATTTTGCGCTTAAAGCCCCCATGGACCTTAGAGCTTTTTTGCGCTTTTCGCTTTTAATAACACTGAGAGCAAGCGCATTGAGATTTCTCAGAAGTTGTCAAATGTTTGAGACTATTTTCTTGTTGCATTTGATGACTGATCTTTTAGGAATCACAAATGATCTGAATGTTTCATTACAGAAAATGGAGCAAGATATTGCAAATGCCATGATTCTTGTAAAGGTAGCAAAGAGAAGGTTGCAAGCTTTAAGAAATAATGAATGGGATCCTCTCTTAAAAAAATATTGGATGGGATTCACTTAAAGAAAAGGTAGAAGCATTTTGTATGAAGCATGGCATTTCATTACCCAATTTTGATTATCCATATGCTAATTCTAGGAGATCACGATGTAAAGTAGTTATTTGTACTACTTCACAATTATCGTGTGGATGTGTTTTATAAAATCATTGATTGACAGCTACAAGAACTTAATGATCATTTCAATGAGGTGACAAGTGATTTGCTTAATAGAGTATCTTGCTTGAATCCAATTGATTCATTTTCTAGTTTTGACATAAAGAAGATAATGAGAATGCTGAATTATATCCTCATGACTTTGATGAGTCCAACATGAGAGCTCTTGAGAACCAACTTGTTAATTACATTATTGATGTTCGTGATATTGATGAAAGATTCTCCAATTTGGGTGGACTTGGGGAACTTTCAAGAAAGTTGGTTGAGACAAAGAAGCATTTAAACTATTCTCTCGTATTTCTTTTAGCGAAGTTTGCTTTGCTTCTACATGTTGTCACTGCTATTGTTGAAAGAGCTTTTTCGGCAATGAAGATTATCAAGAATGGCTTGCGAAATCGAATGGATGAATTCTTAGATGGTTGCATAGTGCCTTATGTAGAAAAAAAATATTTACAGATGTTTCTAATGAGTGTATTATGAAAACATTTCAAGAGATGAAGTGTCGTCGAGTGCAATTGTAGTTACCACTTTACATATTTTGGTGTGTATGAAACTATCCGTCAATATATTTGTCCTACTTCATCTTCGTTAGTTTATCCAATGATATTTTGTAAGTTTCAGTTTTAAGAATTTTCATTTTGGATAGTTGGTTAATTTGATTTTGAACAGGTAAAGAGTGTGAACAACTTGGAGCACTATGTAGAAATCAATAATTGAGGTATGACTATTTTGTAGCCAATCTTTATAATCTGACCAACAAGGTTTATTTTTTTACTTGTCCTAAAGTATGAACACCCTTGACGAAAATCCTGGCTCTGCCACTGGTTTAAACAGGTAAACAAGTGAATCTCTGCATGCTCCTATTAGATTACAGGAGAGCACATATATGGTAAAATGGCCAAGATAACTAGAGTTAAGAGCACTTGGAGTTACACCGAATAATTAAGATTTCTAAATAAAGTATGTCTTCCACTCACTAATGACTTCTTAGTCAGAAGGAACTGAAAGTGTAATGAGTAGCAAAACTGCTAATTTTTTCACTATTCCAGTGTATACTACAGTGGGAAGGAGAAGCCGATGAGAGGAACCAAGAGACTGGTTAATTCTTTCATAGGCATATTTCTTAAGAACTAGATAGGGTCAGCACTTCAAGATCTTTCAATGCAGTAAACAATGAAAGCTAATTGAAGTGGTTAAAACCTATGCTCACCAATCATTTAGGTTCTTTAAAGGCTATCCCACGAACCATTATACTAGGAGTTAAAAAGGTAAATAACTATCCACTTGTAGAGACTGCTTCCTTTTAGAAGCAGTATCTTTCGAAGTTGAACCTTGGACGCAGATGTCAATTAAGCTACAGCTTCATAGAATCTTAAATTTTCCAAGCTTTTCACGTGATTGAGAAAAGGTAACAAAGGAGGAGAAATTGGTATAAGAAGCTGTGGATAGACCTACTAAAACTTCTTCTTTAGTTGTCAGCAACCTGTTTTAAGTTCCACGGCATAAAAGACATCAATACTATGGTTTCTCAACTAGATCATAATGGTGGCTGAAGATGTGTGACATATTGGTTACAGGGATTCGTTCTATTGGTGATCAGTATCTCACCTGGAACTTGAGACCCAGGGTAAGAAAAGAGGTACGTCCAAATTCTACAAATAATTCTGATATTTATTATCTCGAGAAAGAAAAACAAAAAAGACACTCACCTGTGGTTTCAAGTATGTGCCAATAACATATGCAAGACTATATATTTTCTGATAAAGTTCTTTGCATTCATCAATGTTTCCTGCATAATACAATGGACAAAAAAAGATCTATCAGTGAAAGAAGCTAACACAATTTAGTTACAGTATTGTAGAAGGTTCCCAGCAGCATTCGGGTAACAATTAGCTAAAAAATCTAATATATTATGATTCATGACATATACATATACCATGGCTGCGCACACAACTAAATAGACAGCTTCTAACTAAAAACTGAAGTACCAAAAATGAAGCAACAAGACAATCAACATTCTTCAAACAGTCAAAAGAAAAGATGCATGAACTACTATTTGTGAAGAGCATAAGACAGGAAATATATCTCCTGTACACGTTACAATCACACAGCCATACATCTCATTGTTGTTAGGGTTGTTCGCCAGTTTCTCGAGCTCCGTATGAAAACCATTGAAATGCAGGAATTTGCATTCTTACTTACATCAAAGGTTCACCTAGACATGTCTTCTATGAGGATAGGGGACATACAAATACTATAGGATATTTTGACACAAATTGGCAGGATTTCATTCAGGCAGACCATCCACCTAGGGTACTATGGTTTAATTGGAGGAATTATATTTTGGAAAAGGCAAAAAATAAGATGTAGAAGCTAGATCAAGCATCAAGGCATATTACCAAGCAATGGTTTTGGCTATATGTAACTAATATGGCTAAGACAACTTTTGAAAGAGTTAAGGTGCAGAAAAGATGCACCCCTGCAACTGTTCATGAGAGAACGAAATATATACAAGTAGATTGTCATTTGAATTGACAAAAGATTGAGTCATTGCTACAATTTTTTTTTACTTGAGCAATCAGTTAACACATATTCTTACAAAGTCACACAGTGACTCCAGAACTGAGTACATTTGTGGCAAGTTAGGAGAATACATTATGTACACCCCAACTTGAGGAAGAAAGTTGAGGAATTAGGAAATTGTTAATCCAACAATAGCTCATTCCTTGTAAATACGGTAAGCGCGCAATTTATTCCCAACATCTCCTCTTCTGTATAAAGTTTGACCTAAAAAGGTCTGGATTGTGTCATACAAACTGGTGAGAGGGAATAGAAGTTGTACCTTTCTTTATCATATTATAAGTATTGATCACATCACCGCCAGCACAAAATGCACGGCCCTCCCCCTTTTAGAAATCGGAAAGAAAAAAAAAAAAGGATCACTGAATGGCAAGATGAATATATAGAGGGAGAAAAAATTTCAACAAATTACCTTCAATACCACACACCTCACATGGGGATCATCTTCCCAACTTGAGTAGAGCTGCAATAACCTAGATACCTGTATAGAAGAATACCATTTGAGTCATCCACAACAACATTCTCCCTTCAATAAGTCCAAAAAACCGTCGGAAGTTTTTTCAGAAGAATATAATTTGAATGTAAGAGACTGACAGTGAAATAGTTGAGAGCATTAAGCACAGAGGGCCTGTTGAGTAAAAGAGTCGTCGTATTAGAACCTTTCCTTTCAACCAACACCTGAAACAATAGAAAATGAAGAAGAATGTTGGTTTGAGGATCAAAAGGGGTGAAGTGTGAAAGAAATAGAAGGTGCTTACTGGGTCATCAATGGTGGACAGAGTAGTATAACGGTTGCATTGAGATATGAAGAGACGGCTGCGCACAAAAGGACGTAAAAGGAATGATGATTTGAGTCTCTGCATTTCTCTGCCGGACAAACTTTCCAAATCTTGGAATGATGATTCCAGTCTCTTTATATTTCAATCCAAAGAACAAAGTTTCATATATAAAATAAAAAGTGAAAAAACATAAAGTCATCACCTGAATTTGTCTCAAATTTTCAAAAAAATACTTTAATTATGCGGGTGTTCTATTACCCTACAAAAGTAATAAATATCGTTGTAAAAAGACCATTTTGACCCATTTTCTCACCAACCCAAGAATTCTAATAGGAGAGTGATATGAATTAATTTAAATATTAATAAAATGCAGACCCAAAACTAAAATATTGGTCTATCTTTACAACAATATTTAATACTTTTATGGGGTAATAGGACTTCCGCATAGTTAAGGTGTCTTTTTAAAAATTTGGGACAACTTCAGGTGTCACTTTTTTTTTAATGAATTTTTGACACCTGTGTAGCCTTTTATTTAATAAAACTGAATCATAATCCTATACAAAGCCCATGGCCCCAAAGAAACAAAGCAAAGCAAAAAAAAATAAAAATTGGTAAGGTCCACAAGACCCGATCCAAACAAAAATTGGTAAAGTAGTTTCACTTTTGGAAAGTAATTCGACCAAGAAAACCTTCTTCCTATAGTTGTCGGTCGGAATCATGAAGTGCTCCCTCCGTTGTCTGCTATGTTGAACTTCCATATGCCAAGGTATATCTCTCTCTTCCTTCTTGCTTCTTTTCTTGATTTCTCTCCTCTCACGTTTTCGGTTCTTTTCCAGAACGCCGAGTAATTCCATTTCCAAGTGGCTGGTGGAGGAAAGAATAGCCGATGACTTTGTTGTGGCTTAGCTGAGTTTTCTTCTTCTCATTCTATATAATCCCTTCCCCCTTTCAAATTTTTAAAAGATGGACTCCTGAAGTTAAAACTTGCTTTTTGTAACCAGTTGTGTAATTGTGATAGTGCAGCAAATCTGTATGCTTTTTCATGCTTATTAACTCCTTTTTCTATGCTAGAATATTGGAGATCCTTGATCTTGTACTTGTCTTTATGTGTTTTGAGTCTTGATTGTTGTTTTGTCTGTATGATTTTTGTCTTGAAAACAAACTCAATGTAGGGTGATTTTACGTGTTCTGATTCTGAGATTAGGCATTTGTGATTTGTCTACATTTAAGATCCTTCTTTCCTTATGTGGTAGCTCCTAAAAACAACAATATTGATGCTCTGTTTGTGACTCTATAGCTATATTAGCCAAAGAATCTGCCAAAAAATTGCCCTCTCTGAATATGTGTGTAATTGTTGCACTTATCTTCTCCATTATCTCTCTTATCTCTTCTACTTTTTCTACTATTTCCCATGGAATTCTCCAAATCTTCTGAATGACTTTCTTGAGACTGAGAGAGCAGGTGTCATTTTATGCCTTTTCTCGAATAAAAATAATATTCATGTTTGAATATACTACTGCTAGATGCATTAATAATCTTTTTAAGCTTTTGAACAACATTTCCAATAATTGACTGGTCTAAGAAAAAAGAAGAAGTAAATTTTAGTAGGTTTTAGAACATTTCAACAGAAATTAAATGATTTGACATTATTACATATCTCAAGAATTGTAAATATATAATTAATGATTAAAAATATCTTGACATTTAATCATTTTTATCTTTTACATAATTTATCATAATATATGTATCTGATAATTTTATGTTAGAATAACTCCTTGTGAAAAAAAATTATGTGAATGTTTTCGATAATCAATATTAGTTATAAATAAGTTAAGACCGTTAAAAAATGTACAGCACAACAATATAAATAATTTTTTTAAGAGACAATCTACTTTTTTGAGGTCAAACGTTCACCACTTTTCGTTATTGTTACTTTGTTACTTAAACAAATTTATAGAAGGAAAAAAATAAATTTGAAACAACAACAAAATAATATTGACCCTTTAAGAAATTCTTTCTTCATTAAATTGTTGATCTGAAGGCCCTTCTAGATGCTTCATCAATGCAACTTTACGATTTTTTCAGAAATATATACGTATAATTGTTGCATTATGAAAGTACAAGTAGATTAAAATGTTATATTCTAGACTTATGTCAAAGAAATATTCCCGAACATTAAAAAATTAAAAATGAGTCTAACCTATATAACTCAAACGTTCAGCAATGACTTGGGACATGAAGGACAACAAATCTATGTTAATAGACATATCTTTTGTAGTTTAAAAGTTTACTTTTATTTAGAGTAGGTTTTGTTTCATATTCTTCAAATTAAGTTTGCTGAAAATAGTCATAACTCACACCAAAAATATTTAGAAGAGACTACTGAGAAGGAAAAAAAGAAAAACATTAAAAGGACGAAAAGCTTTGTCCAAGTGAGATCATATACATAGCAAACGAAAAATAATCAATATAATTTTAAGGAAACAACAAAACAGCGAGGAAAAAACATACATTAAAGGGAGTAAACTATGAGATATCCAATATTGATAACAAATCATTCTAATCATAAAAGTTCCTATGTTTTGAAATAACATACCTCAAAAAATTGACTATTAATGAACTTTCAATCTCTAAAGTACTCATAATATCCACTGATAACATTTAGTAAAAATAGATAACAACAACAAAAAACCAAAAAATATGGGCATGCAAAATTATTAACTCTCAGAGGATTTTCTAAAAAACACAAAATATACTTGTATGTGAAGAAATGACGTTGTTGATGAAGAAATTAGAGATTTGTAAGGTTTTTTTTTTTATTGTACCTTCAACAATTTCAGTAGAGAAAACTTGTTTGAATACTTAATTAATGTTTGTTACTTATAACAATAACTTTGCATAAATATAAACAACAAAGTTTAAAGCATGTACTCAGAAATAACAATTAATAATATAAGCATAAATTAATGACTGTAAAAACCATACCAGGATCTTCAAAAATAAAATGAACAGAATGGAAAAAATCGAGCACATTGAATGCATAGTGTCCCCTTAAGGAAATTATTCTCCTCTAGTACCCGATGTTTAAAGGAATAGATCATTTCAAGATAGAACGATTCTATTTATCGGTGTGTTGATACAAAAACAATGGTGTCACTGAGCCATTCAGTAGGAGCAAAGTACACAAATATTTATTTGTCCAGAGGAAGAAGAAGAAGTTTAAAATTTTCATTGTTTTATAATGAGAGGAAAGTCCTCTATTTATAGACAACAAAGGGAAGTGTGAACCAATGATTATTGTGTCTTATTGGAAAGGTTACAACACATTAATGATGTAAATGAAAATAAAAATTATAACATCTTATCATTTATCCTTAATAACATAAGTATAAATTAATGACTGTAAAAATACATACCAGGATCTGTAACATAAGCAATGGTCAGTGAGTCACTCAACAGGAGCAAAGTACACAAATATTTAATTGTGCGAAAAAAGAAGAAGAAGAAGAATAAGAGGTTCAGAGTTTTCGTTGTTTTAAAATGACCTCTATTTATAGACAAAAAAGGGTAGTGTGAACAAGTATTTATTGTGCCTTACTGGAAAGGTTACAACTATTTAGAAAAGATGCAACCCTTCGGAAAGGTCACAATCTTTCATAAAAGCCACAACTTTTCATTAAAGTCGCAACTCTTCACGAAAGTCATAACTTTTGATAAAAGTCACAACTTTTGATAAAAGTCACAACTTTTCATAAAAGTCGCAACTTTTCATTAAAATCGCAACTTTCCATGAAAGGAGAAGGCTAGTATTGGAAATAAATAAATTAAAAGGAAATTCTTGTTTGTGGTGGCGCCACGTAGGCGGGCCTAGGATTCTCTTATATATATATACTAGTAAAATTATTTGCGCTTCGCGCAGGAATTTAATATCACGGAATTTATAAATAATACTTAAAACCTATTAGTCATTAAAAGTAAAACATTATATTATCTTACATACAAGATTACGTAGTAACAAACATTAATAATGTAAAGGAAAATGAAAATTATTTTATCTTATCATTTATCCTTAATTACATAAGCATAAATTAATGACTGTAAAAATACATACCAGGATCTTTAACATAAGCAATGGTATTATGAGCCACTCAACAGGAGCAAAGTACACAAATATTTAATTGTGAAGAAGAAGAAGAGGAGAAGGAGGTTCAGAATTTTCGTTGTTTTGAAATGAGAGGAAATCCATTTATTTATAGATAACAAACGATAGTGTGAACAAATGTTTATTGTGTCTTATCGGAAATGTTACAACCTTTCATAAAAGTCACAACTTTTCATAAAAGTCACAAATCTTCATTCAAGTCGCAACTTTTCATAAAAGTCACAACTTTTCATAAAAGTCACAACTTTTCATAAATGTCGCAACTTTTCATGAATGGAAAAGGCTAGTTTTGGAAATAAATAAATTAAAAGGGAATTTTTGTTTGTGGTGGCGCCACGTAGGCGGACCTAAGGTTCTCTATTATATATATATTGACTAGTAAAATTACTCGCGCTTCACGCGGGAATTTAATATCACGAAATTTATAAAATAATACTTAAAACCTATCAGACATTAAAACTAAAACACTATATTATCTTACATACAAGATTACATAGTAACAAACATTAATAATGTAAAGAAAAATAAAAATTATTACATCTTATCATTTAGCCTTAATAGCATATGCATAAATTAATGATTGTAAAAATACATACCGGGATTTGTAACATAAGCAATAGTGTCAGTGCACCACTCAACATGAGCAAAGTATACAAATATTTAACTGTGAAGAAGAAGACGAAGAAGAAGAAGAAGAAGAATGAGGAGGAGGAGGAGGAGGAGGAGGTAACCCTCCGGTGGGAGAACCATTACTACAACCCAGACTAACAAATTTTATAAAAACTAAGACATTTAAAGATACGAAACAAGTTTAAATGACAATAAAAATGGAGTCCCCATAAACTTCAAGGTTTTTAACAAACAACTAATCAACTAATGCGAAAGAACAACCCTAGAACCTGAAAGTCAATGTACCAAAACACTACTAACGACAAGTCTAAGAACAAGGGGTACAACCCCGAAACTAAACAACACCTTAAACAAAAGTCTGAGTCCGAAAAGAGTGGACTTAAACAAGAAAGATCCATGACAGCCTGAAAGAACTAGCTCACCTTTGAATCCGGTCACGCTCAATAGTCACATAGCTGAAGTCTATCAATAGCCACCTGAAGAAGCCGTGTACTCAATAAAGAAAGAGCAAGTGCAGTATCAGTGCACAACCATAGTGTACTGGTAGGATGTCATGCCCCGAGACTACCCCCGAGACGCGGACACGGGACCTAGGACCACAAGTGATCCCAAGCTAACCCTGCTAGCATGATCATGAACATACTAAAGATAATAAACTGATGCGGAAGCTAAATCATAAATAAAAATGAAAAAATGGGGAATACCCATATACTATAACTGAGATAAATGTAAACTGATGAGTTTAATACAAAGAATATATTAACTCAATACTAAGCTGAATTTAACTATGTCTGAAAATAGCCTCTAACTGACTAGAAATGCTGGGACAGGCCCTAGCTAAGTCTAGCAAAACTGAAACTAAAGGACTAAAAATACTGAAAAGAAACTCATGACTATTGTCCTCGGAGAATGAGGACTCACCACTGATTCTGCTGAACTGGAGCTCGGGAATCGATCTAAGCGTGATCTGGATGCTGAGAACCTGAACCTACATCACGAGAAGATGTAGCACAGAGTATGCGTCAGTACTTGAAAGGTACTGAGCATGCAAGATAGAGTGAAGCTGAAATAAATATATAACTGAACGAGTAATAAAGCAAAAGCATAATCTGAACATGATATAGATACTGAATGCAGTGACCAATTTATAACATGCTGAAACTGAATACTGGATATACTGATAAATGGTCAATGCAATAGAATCTGACTAAACTGTGGGAGCTACTAATAACCGACAATAAAATCACATGAGCTAAATGTGGAGTCTGATGTATACGCCCCCATCGAGAGGACCCAATATATCCGGCCAAAGGTATAGAGGCATGATTGGTGTGATCACTAACTGATATTTCCCACAAAGGGGACTTACACCTACGTGACACGTAATTCTGGGACTATATGGGTACGCTGAACCTTAGTCCAACTCGGTATTATGCTACTCCCAATAGATTAAGTGGTTAACACATTATGATAGAGTTTCTGTATATAATAGATAGCTCAAAACTGAACATGCAATCTGAGAATGCAACAATTAATCTGATAATGATGCATTCATAAACTGAGGCATGTATACCTGAATACATTATGACTGAAATACTGAATAGCTCAAAATACTGAGATGTAGATACTCATACTTGAAAACTCCTTCTTAGAAAACAATTCAAAATCATATTATACTATGATCATTGATGACTTGGGAAGTCATACTGCATAAACATTGATGGTATATCTAGATACCATATTGTTCATACATTGATGACCTACTCGATTGTCATACTAATCATGTTTTAAAAGCTCTTTCTCAAATTCTCAAAAACTCGGTTTAAAACTCAAGTGTTGTCTTAAAAAAAGCTTCTCAAGATTTATAACTCAAAATAGGGTTTATGCTGAAATATACTGATAATGTGGCGTTCAAAGCTGGAGCATGTATATCTGAATAACTGAAATATCAGACCTAGCATGTGTAGTTCAAGAACTAAAGAAATACATAGCTAGGGTTTTGAAATTCATGCAATAAACTGAGTACAAACATGATAATCTAATTTGGGACATATTCATAAGTAATTCATGATAATCTGCTGAAATTCTAGAAACCCTAGGTCTGTTCATAGTAAGAGAATCAAGAAACTGACTGAGTTTTAGGGACCTAATGGGCAAAGGAACCCACTAGTGAAATCCCACATACCTGGTGACGAATTCCACAAAGAAATCTTTAGATTTAGGGGATGGAACTAATGGAATCTTGTTGCGTTCTTGAACTAGGGTTCTTGACTTCTTTCTCCTCTTACGTTCTAATTTCTCTAAGTTTTGATTAATGATTTGACTTGGGTAAGTTCTAGTTATGTTTCTAGGCTTAAACTGACTAAAACCTCATACTTTAAGGTCTACACGACGTAGCTTAGGGGTCCAACGAAATAGGGAAAGACCAAAAGATCCCTGACTTAACTGTTGTCGGAGTGACCGACGGATGGGACCTACGGGCCGTAGGTCAATCTACAGTCCGTAGATTGGGGTCGTAGGTCAAGTCTGCCCGACAAGGCTTTACTAAAATAAGCATAACTTTTTACTTGGAGGTCGGATTTTAGCAAACTCGGTGGCGTTGGAAAGAGGATTCAATTATCTATCATATCATAGGTCATGAAACACATAATTTCTTTTTGTGCTAAGAGTTATGACCATTTGAAGTTGACTTAATCAATAATCTTCCTCTAACTGGTTGCTGACCCTCACCTACGGTCAGACCTACAGATCGTGGATCGAACGACGGTCCGTGCTGGTCGACCGTCGTTTGCGTCAGAGGCTAGGTAAAGGGGGCCTCGATCCATGGACACAGACCACGGACCGTGGTCTGACCTACGGACCGTGGGTCTGTCCATGGGTTGAGACTTAGCCGATTTTCTGAGCTGGGTTTGGGGAAGGGTTGCAGTGGGGAACCACGGACCACCAGCACAGGCAGTGGTCTGACCTACGGTCCATGGATGGCAACCGTGGGTTGCACATGCAACTTCTCAAAATCTGTATTTTTTTTGTCTGTTTCGGATACGAGGTGTTACATAGGATCACGCGGCTATCCCAATAAGTGAAACACATGCAGGTAACCACAACATTAAAAACAGGCATATACCGAACATATATAATATTAGTCATCTTTTCAGGATCAATGTAGCATCACGCGTTCTCAATAATACACATTGTTATCAATTTTGAGCGACATACAGTCTTTCAATATCAATCATCATTAGATATGAACGTAATCATCACAAGTAGATACACAACACAATTCAATGGTCCTCTCACACAACCCAATTCAATGGTCCTCTTATGGAACCCACACCCAAACTGTTAGCAAACCGGAACATGGTACCTGATCCAATGTTTATGCCGGAACGTGGCAACCGATCCCATATTTATGTTGAAACGTGGCAACCGATCCCATGTTTATGCCGGAACATGGCAAACGATCCATTCAACAAATCACAATCACAATGTATACTTTCACAATCATACAACAAGAGGCGATTCATGACATATAATTATTCAATTATCCTCATTTACGATTAAGGTGATCAATAATGCAACATTTGCATACATACATGCATTATAATGAGCAATTACAAACATATATCACACCAACATGAAATCACAACCATCACCTACCTCGAATCAAAGCTTGAATCCCCTAAGGCACTTGAATCTTCCCCTTCGGGATTCTTTTTGCTTGTTCTAGGTCTACAAACAATTAATATACGCAAGGATCAACAATCAAAGATCTAATTATCTGGATTATGACAAACCCAAAAACCCTAGACCAAACCTAAGATCCTAATACCCAAATTAGGGCCTTTTCCACCATTAGTTTCAGATCAAAACCTTTCCCCAATGATAATTACCCAATAAACTACGTTCTACGGATCGAAAAATGGATTCGGGGAGTTAAAACCTTACCTTTAGCCTCAAGAATGGTGAAAAAGGGTCAAGAACTCGTCTGGGGTCGTTCCTTAGCTCTCAAAGTCGAAAAGTGCAGAATAAAGACGTTTTGGAGTTTATTTACAACCTTAAGTCGCGTCGGACCCGCCACAACGGTCCTCACCCCGCTACAACGTCCCCGCCCTGGCGACAGAAATCCCGCCCAGCGGCTTGCACGGAACCAGTGAGCTATTTTAATAATTCCAAGACCCCCATTTCACAACACACCCTTAACCAACGACGCTCTGAAAAAACCGTTTACGCTAAGATCGATTTCGGGAGTTCTACTCACCTGAATTCAATTTTGTAAAGTCGTACAAATTCCTTAACGACTTATCTAACCGCTCATGTAATCAAAATCATAAATCAGTCACCCGATTGTTACCAGATTTTCCTAGACCTCATTGACTCCGATTTCGTCCAAATTTGGACTAGGTTAGGAAATCTCAATTTACTACGAAAAAGTTTTATGTCCCCAATTCTTTCTCCATTGGCTTTTCTCTAACGACGGAATCAGGTTGTAACAATAGATACCGATTTACCCATCACTCGTCCCCGAGTGATCAACTAGGAAAGACTGGCTGAAGTAAGGGTATTGTAGTATCTGAATCATCGAATTACTAGGGATACTTGTCTCTCATGTCCTTAGCTTCTAGACATCGCGATCAAGAATTTCAACCGGTTCTTCCTCATACAGAAGGTCTTGTTTAACAAAACTGAGTCTCACCTTATGATAATATCTTCGTCCCCAAACCAACCAATTGAATACTTACACATCCTCCAATACAATGCCTCAATGAAGTCATCACAATACTCGAGTGATAATTATTGTTGTACGCACACTAAACTAACAACAAAGCTATTCCCAATAACCACCAAAGATGACCGTACACATATCTGCAACATGTTATCAAGAACTTTGACACAAACATCAGGACGAATCCTTTCTCACATAACCATGACAAAATCCTAAATTAAAACTCGACACAATTAGAGGTGAACCTGAACCAACTCACACTTGCTCATAATACCCAGACAATCATAGTTCTTATCAACATCTCCATCTCACAACATAAATTTCCAAAGGCTTGAGTTACAAAAATTTGGTCTTTATCCATCAGATACTCATTGAAGGATATGTCCAAGCATACAAATCCTCTACCAACACTATCGAAATGCTAGATTTAACAATTGTGATTGTAGATTATCCTTAAGAACAGTAGAATTGGACCCAATGATCCTCCACATTCAACCACACATAATCGATACATGACCTCGACGACTAGAGGAATATTAAGATTGTCGGACAACCACAAATACGCATGGTAGCTCTTCTATAAATTCTCATAAGCAAGGTGGTACATGTAGAACCACTAAAATACTTTAACAACTCCAGGACAACACCAATTATGTCATTCGAAATAACCATATCTTCCCACTCAACCAAGAGAACATCACAGGATTTTGTACCCCTGATCCACCACTAGGGATCCACCCATAAAAGTGAAAACACACGTGAGCATAGCTAGTGAATCATACTCACAATCATGTACAAAATGAAATAGATGGTCATATAAGAATTTACGGAATAAGTATTGAATAACACCAAAGGTTTTCCTCTTAAGAGTCGATACCAGTCATTTCCATTCAATTGACTCAACATACTCTTCATATCCTTCCACTGAAGCCCACACTCTCAATACTAACAGCCATCATAACCATTTCGACCATTTACCTTACTCTAAACCAACACTTTTAAAATTAAAACCTTTCTTAGATACTTTAACAATCAAAAGCAATAAACTTTACGACTCAAACCAGGGTAAGTCCTTTCAAATGCTCAATACCTGATACAGTTGATCATTTCTCACCTTACAAATTCATACCTTGACAAAATATATCACCACGAATGTAGACTTATAGAAATCTGAATTGTAAATTCAATCGTATAACACAATCCACTTATCTATCAACATTAGCTTGTACCTTGAAGATTTTTATAAATTCTTGGATCTTCGCTTATCATTGATCGCATCTCCATCGATCTTACAGTATCTTTCGCTAGCAATTCAATCGTACTCATAACTAAACTCAAAACAAAACAACACACTTATCCTCACACTCGAGCTAATGTCTGTACACTCATTTCTCAAGTCTTTTCCAATAGTTTTCAACTAATCTGACAGACTTGTGACACTATTACCATAGCCACATCAAAACGAATGAAATCACGCATTTCTGAACCTAATTATCTACTCCTCTGAAGATATCTCTTTAGCATTTGCAATCAAATAAAATATTTTTGCTCTCGCTACTTTCTAAAGGTTGTACTACATCCCACTATATTTTCCTTCATTATAACTCTAGTTTTTTAAAATTCTATTTGAGTGGTGTCCCACCATCTCTTAAAACTTTCCATACCACCACGTTACTCACCAAATAGTAGAAAATCACAACCTTGGATACTCGCAAGTCGTAAGTACTATACATAATTCGCTTAACCAACAATCTCATTATATCATTGCATTCCATCACAATCATCACGAACCCTTACTACCATTACGCTCGGTTAGCCCTGCCTATCACTACGAAGTCAACATTTTTATCGACATGACACCTCAAACTCATAAATACTCAATAATTCAAAGGGCAAACCTAATTTTATACGCACTTTCTTACTAAAATACTTCAATTGCCTTCACCCAAGTATACTCAATGGGACTTCTTTTACCCATAAGCTTATCATTCTGGTATCATTCCACTCCTTTATGGCTTAAGATAAAATCACTGGTCCTCATACTACCCTTCTTCTTCTTAACAAACAAGACATGAGCACCCCACGGGGAAGCACTAGGACGGATGAAACCTTTATCAAGAAGCTCTTGGATTTGAGCTTTAAGCTCTCTCAATTCTGCCAGAGCCATGCGATAAAGAGGAATGGAGATGGGGCAAGTGTCAGTTTCCAAGTCAATACAGAAATATATATCTCTATCCGGAGGCATACCAGACAAATCAGTAGAAAACACTTCTTTAAATTCTGACACCACAGGAATAGACTCAACCTCAATATCCCGAATATGAGCTAAATAAGCCAAAATATCCTGCCCCACCAATTTCCTACCCCGCACAAAAGATATGACATTAGCTGGCTTAGGCTTGTACCCCTTTCCCACTCTAATCTTTCCCTACCCGGGATCTCTAGAGTAACCGACTTAGCATTACCATTAAGCACAACATAATAGGGGGACAACTAAGTCATGCTTAAAATTATATCAAGTGAGTCATATCCAGCATAACCAATTCAACCCAAATCTGAAAAATCCATAAACACAAAAGGACAACACGATATACATGGGTGACTATGACTGACTCTTCAACTGGGGTAGAAACATGGATGGGGGCATCAAGTATATTACAAATCATATCAAATTCTGAGGCAAATCGCACGGACACATAAGAATAAGTAGAACTTGAATCAAACAACACATTAGCCATCTGGTCACAAATAATAATAGTACTTGGATCACTGCATCAGACCTTCAGCCTCGGTCTTGCCCGGAAAGGCATAAAAATGATCCCTGTCATCTTGACGAGCAACCTCTTTTCCTGGCTGCACTGCTCCTCTACATGCATTAGCATTTCCCTAGCCTCTACGACCTTGCTAATTTCCTCCTCATATGCCCAGGCTCTTCACAATTTTAACACACTTAATAACTTAACCAAGTAAACATCGTTGGTATTGGAGCAGTTGTATACAGACCCTCCATGATATATAATTAATCCATGAAATCGTAGTATAGCTTCTAACATCAATTGACATAACTTAATTTCATCATTCGCTATACAACCCATACAGGTTATGACAACAATACTAAATGCATTTTTCAAAGTAATAGTGTTTATTATCTAGTTGTCCCTTACCAAAACTTCTTGAATGTTGTCACTTATAAACTTGAATCTGGATATCTGACATTAATCCCTTTACAAGTGACGATAGTAGCTAGCGAGCCCCACAAAACACCTAATTTCAGTCACAAAACTAGGTCGGACCCAATTCCTGACTACTTCAATCTTTTGGGGATCTACCATTACCCCTTCCCTTGAAACTACATCCCCCAAAAAGGCAATTGAAATCAACCAAAACTCACACTTAGAAAATTTTGCATACCATTTTTGTTTCCCAAGAACATCCAGAATAATACAAAGATGGTCGGCATACTCTTCCTCACTTTTCGAATAAACCAAAATGTCATCAATCAATACTATAACAAACGAATCAAGAAATGGTTTGAACACACCATTCATGAAACTCACAAAAGTTGCAGGCGCATTTGTCAACCCAAACGACATAACTAGAAACTCATCATGCCCATAGCGGGTCCTAAACGACGTTTTTGTTATATCCTCAGGCCTAATCTTTAACTGATGATAGCCAGACCTTAGATCAATCTTAGAGAAAATGGATGCACCCTGCAATAGGTCAAAAGATCATATATCTGTGGCAGCAAATACTTGTTCCGAATGGTGACCCTATTCAACTGTCGGTAGTCTATACACATCCTTTCTTGCTAGTGATGGTGTTACCATTTTTGTTGTTCTAGTTCGGACCATAGAGTGAAGGAGAAAAGATATCAATTTGTATCACCCAGATACCAATTGGATTCAAGTCATAGCACGAAGGAGTAGAAAGAAGTGAGTTTAACCTAAAGTCCTATAGCCTCTCAAAGAAAAGTACAGGCGTTTTCGCACCGTTCCACAAGACTCTACTAGACTCGTTTTGGTACAATGAGATCAACGAACCTAGGGCTCTGATACCAACTTTGTCACGACCCAGACCATCGTGAGTGGCACCCATACTAACCCTCTGGTGGGAGAACCATTACTACAACCCAGACTAACAAATTTTATGAAAACTAAGGCATTTAAACATACGAAACAGGTTTAAATGACAATAAAAATGGAGTCCCTATAAACTCCAAGGTTTTTAACAAACAACTAATCAACTAATGCGGAAGAACAACCCCTAGAACCTGAAAATCAATGTACTAAAACTCTACTAACGACAAGTCTAAGAACAAGGGGTACTACCTCGAAACTAAACAACACCTTAAACAAAAGTTTGAGTCCAAAAATAGTGGACTTAAACAAGAAAGATCAATGGCAGCCTGAAAGAACTAGCTCACCCTTGAATCCGATCAAGCTTAATAGTCACCTAGTTGAGGTCTATCAATAGCCACCTGAAGATGCCTTGTACTCAACAAAGAAAGAGAAAGTACAGTATCAGTTGACAACCACAGTGTACTGATAGGATCACGCGGCTATCCCAATAAGTGAAACACATGCAAGTAACCACAACATTATAAAACAGGCATATACCAAACATATACAATATTAGTCATCTTTTCATGATCAATGTAGCATCACACATTCTCAATAATACACATTGGTTATCAATTTAGAGCAATATTCAGTCTTCCAATAACAATCATCATTAGATATGAACGTAATCATCACAAGTAGATACACAACACAATTCAATGGTCCTCTCACGGAACCTAATTCAATGGTCCTCTCATGGAACCCACACCCAAACTTTTAGCATACCAGAACGTGGTATCCGATCTAATGTTTATGCCGGAACGTGGCAACCGATCCCATATTTATGCCGAAACGTGGCAACCGATCCCATGTTTATGCCGGAACATGGCAACCAATCCCATATTTATGTTAGAACGTGGCAACCGATCCATTCAACAAACCACTATCACAATCACAATGTATATTCTCACAATCATACAACAAGAGGTGATTCATGGCATACAATTATTCAATTATCCTCATTTATGATTTGGGTGATCAATAATGCAAAATTCGCATACATACATGCATTATAATAAGCAATTACAAACATATATCACACCATCATGAAATCACAACCATCACCTACCTCGAATCCAAGCTTGAATCCCCCAAGGCACTTGAATCTTTCCTTTCCGGATTCTTTCCCCTTGTTCTAGGTTTACAAACAATTAATATATGCAAGGATCAACTATCAAAGGTCTAATTATTTGGATTATGACAAACCCAATAACCCTAGACCAAATCCAAGATCCTAATACCCAAATTAGGGCTTTTTCCACTATAAGTTTTAGATCAAAACCTTTCCCCAATGATAATTACCCAAAAAACTACGTTTTACAGATCGAAAAACGGATTCGGGGAGTTAAAACCTTACCTTTAGCCTCAAGAATGGTGAAAAATGGTCAAGAACTCTTCTGGGTCGTTCCTTTGCTCTCAAAGTGGAAAAGTGATGAATAAAGAATTTTTGGGGTTTATTTACGACCTTAAGTCGCGTTGGACCCGCCACAACGGTCCTCACCCCGCTACAACGGCCTCGCCCTGGCGGCAGAAATCCCGCCCCAGCAGCTTACACGGAACCAATGAGTTATTTTAATAATTCCAAGACTCCTATTTCACAACACACCCTTAACCAACGACGCTAAAAAAATATTGTTCACGCTAAGATCGATTTCGGGAGTTCTACTCACCCGAATTCAATTCCTTAAAGTCGTACATATTTCTTAACGACTTATCTAACCGCTCATGTAATCAAAATCATAAATAAGTCACTCAATTGTTACCAAATTTTCCTAGACCTCACTGACTCTGATTTCATCCAAATCTGGACTAGGCTAGGAAATCTCAATCTACTACGAAAAAGTTTTCTGGCTCCAATTCTTTCTCCATTGGCTTTTCTCTAATGATGAAATCAGGTCGTTATAGGTTCTCTTTATATATATATATATTTGATTTTAAAATAAGTTAGAAAATAAATTATGAATTGTTTTTCAAATTTGAACCATAACTTTAAACTATGTTTTAAATTTGGGAAAATTAGCAAATTAGTCACAATCTTTAACATAATTATTAAAAATATCTACACTTTAAAATAATTATTAAAAATGTCGATATATCAATATTTTAGAAAACAAATTGAATCCTCATATAATTAATCTTCTTTTATTTCTTTTATCAAATTACGCCATTATTTATTTCACTATCCCGTAAAAAAAAATCATCACCCACTTACTCTTTCTAGGTTTTACCCCAAATCACTCTTTTCTCTCTCTTCTCTTTTTCATCATTGTTATCTACTTTCTTTATTCAAGAAAATCAACTCTTCGAATTTCCTACACTTTGTTTAAGAAATCTCACAATTAATTCAAAAGATTCTTCACCCATTGATAAAGTAAATTCGAAGTCAACAAGTATTTTGTGAAGTTTCTTGTGATTTTGTTTTCATATTCACTAAGTATTTTGTATTTCAGATTTTCTATCTTTTAATCAGTATTGTTTGATTTTTTTGTGAGTTTGTTTTCAGATTCACCAAGTATTTTGTGAGATTTTCCTCTTTTATGTATTTCAGATTTTTCGTCTTTTAAGCAATATTGTTCAATTTTTTTGTAATTTTGTTTTCATATTTGAGATTTAGTAGATTGTAGAAATCTACATTGGCATTCATACATCATATATTATTTAATTTTTTATACATTCATATTTAATAATTTTGAATTTTGCTTATAGGGTTATTTATGCACAAGTGAATACGGATTTTCAAATTTGAATTTGGTGAACAAAAAATCAGAAAAAAGGAAAATAGCAGATGATGATGAAGAAGAAGAAGAAGAAGAAGAAGAAGAAAGAGAGAGTCAGAGAGGAAGGTTGCAAAAATGTATTCATACCAGAATTGTATTCATATTAATTTTTGTTTGTCAATTATTTTTCTTTAACTTAGCATTTGTATTTGTATTAAGAACGTTATATTTCTTTTTTAGTTTGTAGTCATTCCAATAGGTATGCCAAATGGATTTGTATTTCTTAAGCATGTTATTTCATAATTAATTTGTATTTTTTTTAGAATATTGTATCCTTCCTCAACAGATTGTATTACTTTTGCTATGTATGCTATTATTTTTTTTCAAAATCTTGTATCCCTTTTCTTTCATAGTTAATTTGTGTTTTTTTTTTTAAAAAAAAATATTGTATCATTCCTCAACAGATTGTATAATTTCCACCATGTATGCTATTTTTTTCCAGAATCTTGTATCCTTTCGTAAATCATATTCTCGTGTAATGATTGGATTATATTGGGATACAATCATGTAATACAATTTCACTGGAATACAATTTTAGCTTTCATTATGAAAGTAATATACTAATTTGAATTTGAATGGTAAAGTAAGTACATAAAATGTAAAAATTATTGGTATATAATTACGAAGAAAACATAACAAAAAAATTCTCTTTTCTGTCATTTAATAATTATATTCTTTTAAATCAAATAAATAAAAGAATACATAAATCAGATACATAACAAACTAAAATATTGACATTTTAAATATATATTGAAAATGTGACTAAGAGACCCTATTAAATGTCAAAATATTGACATTTAAAATTTTTCGTTTAAATTTTTATGACCAAATACTGATTTTTAAATAAAGCGTTTATTTTCTTTTGTCTTTTCCATTACAACAAAAAGAAAACATAATTGTTACAACAAAAACTCACTTGTGCTTTGGATCTTTGGGTAAATTTAACCATTGAAAAATAGTAGAAAGTTGTCAAATACTGTTTCACTTTTATTTGTTTGTTGTATTAAAATATTTTTTTACTTTTAATTCTCACTTTATCATATCAAAAGCATTTTTTTTATATTTTACCATTAACATTTATTACTACTTATTCCCCAAATTATTTTATACTATATCAATTAATATAAATATATGATAAAAGACTCATAACCATTTATTTAAATGGCATGCAAAATTTAATGTGAATAAATAAAATTAAATGAATTGTGTACAATATAATTTCATGAACTCCACCTTGTGTATATAATGTTGAATATAGTGCAGATGTCACTTAATTAGTTATAACCATCAACTAGTTAGTTAGGCGGCAACTTGTGAGTGACATCTGTAAATAATAGTCGGTTAGTTTTGTTGATAAATTGTTAGTAATTCCATTGTATATATACAACATATATAGACTTGTAATAGTTAGTTTTTCCGATACTCAATAATATCTTCTTCCTTTCTTCTTCATTCTCCCAAAGCTCCATTGTCATGGATCAATAAGAAATCAATGGAATAGTGTTAGTTTACATGGTATCAGAGCAAGGAACGTGTGGATCTAGGGATTCTCTTAGCTTCCTCCATTGTTGAGAAGTGCATGATCGAGAGGATCGAGAGATTCATCGGTTTATTTTTTCAATTAATTAGTTGTGTGTCGAAAATTCAAATCCATGGGGAATACAGTTGATTACAATCATCCATTGTATTTGCATCCATCCGATGCACCCGGTTCACTTTCAATTGAAATTCAGCTAAAAGGAATGGAGAATTATATGCTATGGAGTCGTGCGATGAAGTTGGCACTCTTAGGAAGAAACAAACTTGGATTCATCGATGGCTCTGTTCAGAGAGGAAATTATGAAGGGGATTTACAGAGGAGATGGGATAGATGCAATGCAATTGTAGTTTCATGGCTGATGAGCAGTGTACAATCAGATCTTCTCAGTGAAATTCTCTTCAGATCTGATGCCTTTCTAGTCTGGAATGATCTTAAGGACCGTTTCGACAAGGTAAACAATTCTCGCGCATATCATTTGCATAAAGAAATTGCAACTGTAGTATAAGGTGTATCCTCTATTTCAGCGTATTATTCGAGATTGAAAGACCTTTGGGATGAGCATAGCTCCATTATTCCTTTTCCTACATGTAGTTGTGAGAGGTCGAAGGATTTTGTGGAGCATTTAGATAAGCAAAAACTTTTCCAATTCCTTATGGGACTGAATGATGGTTATGCCCAAACGAGGTCACAAATTTTGATGATGAACCCTAAACCTAGTGTAAATCAAGCGTATGCTATGATCATACAAGACAAAAGTTAGAAAATTATTGTTGGTAGTAACTCAACTGTTTAGGGAAGAGTGGAACCTTCAATTTTTATGCTGCAGAAAGAGACACAACAACTCTTTATTCATCTAAAGGTTTAGGATCAACCTCCACTAGCTCAGGACATCAATATGCGAGGAAATTATGTGATTTCTGTAATATGAAGGGCCACACAAGGACTGATTGTTACAAATTGATGAAGTGTGAGCACTGCTTACAGAAGGGACATCTCAAAGAGAATTGCTATAAACTAATTGGATATCCAGAAAATTTCAAAGGCAATAAGAGAGCTAATATTGTTTCTCATCCTCTTACAGGCCAAAACTTGGGTATAATCATGGAAGACAGGCTGCAGAATATGGTGTGGGAACAGGTCTTACTCATGATCAGTATAACCAACTTATTCACATGTTTAATAAATGTTCCACTAGTGATGCAGGTGTGCATATGGAAGGCACTTCTAACTATGCTGCTAACATAGCAGGTATATCACTATCTAAGACTGATAATCGCATTAAGTGGATTGTTGATACAGGAGCTACTAATCACATGATAGGTGATAAATCTATGTCGCAAACTGATATCAGTAGGTGATGCAGGAAAGGTTCAGTTGCCAACAGGAGATTCAACAAATATATCTCATATTGGAAATTGTCAATTGATAGGAGGTGATCTCCTTAAGAATGTGTTGTGTGTGCCAACATTCAATAACAATCTTCTGTTTGTATCTAAATTGACAAAAGAATTGCAATGTTTGCTATGTTCTTTCCTGATTTCTGTTTATTTTAGGATCTCTCATTTGGGAAGGTGAGGGAGATTGGTAAGGAACAATATGGCTTATATGTGATGTATTCTTAAAGGGGTGAAGGCATAACGCCAAAGAAGTCTCTTAAATCACAAAAGGTGGTTGATGCATTGTTATGACATAAGAGGATGAGGCATGCTCCTATGGCAGTTCTAAGAAGATTCACAACATTTCAAAATAAATCATGCTTCAATATAGAGAAGTGTGATATCTGTCCTCTTGCTAGGCAGACTAGAGTTCCTTTTCCAGTTAGCATTTCTAGAAGTAGTAGCATGTTTCAGTTGTTACACATGGATGTATGGGGCCCTTACAAAACTGTTACATATGATGGTATGCAATACTTTCTCACCATAGTAGATGATCATTCTAGATGGACATGGTTGTTTCTTATGAGAGTTAAATCTGATGTTGTGTTTTTGCTTAATAATTTTGTTACTATGGTTAACACTCAATTCTATACAAATATCCAAGTGTTTAGATCTGATAATGGCTCTAAATTTTGTAATCAACACTGCACAAATCTTTTCCAATCTTTTGGTATTCTCCATCAAAGTTCTTATTCATACACTCCATAACAAAATAGAGTGGTAGAAAGGAGACATAGACCCATACTTGAAACTGCTCGAGCTATCAAGTTTCAAGGTTGCTTGCCCAATAGGTTCTAGGGAGTTTGTGTTGAAGTAGTTGTCTACATTATTAACAGAATTCCTTCTGCTATCCTAGACAAGAAAACTCCATACGAATTGGTGTACAACAAGGTCCCAAATTTGCAGCATACGAGGGTCATTGGTTCTCTTTGCTATGCAACAAACTTAGTCAGACCGGATAAGTTTGGCCCAAGGGCAATCAAGGCTATTATGATGGGCTATGGGATTCATCAGAAGGGCTACAAGTTGCTAGATCTAGAAAGTAACAATTTTTTTATCAGTAGAAATGTTCATTTTAATGAATGTGTTTTCCCCTTCAGAATAAAGTTACATGCTTTGCCCCGAGGACTCAAGTTGCTGATCCAGTTACCTCAATGGATGAATTTGACTTTTTTTCTGCTCCTAACTCTTTAGGACATTCACATAATAATGATGTGTTACTAGGATGTACAAATGCATTACATGAGCAACATGTCACTAATGCTACTGAGATTACTGCCCCACAACTTGTTGAATCTAGAAGGTCACACATGTTTACTAGGCCTCCACTTTGGCTCAAAGATTTTGTGGTGACAAACACCAAGAAGGGTGAACATAATGAGTGCCAATATCCAATATCAGTCACAATGAATTACACAGGTTATCAGTCCATTACAAAAATTTCATATGTAATTTTTCTGCAATAGCTACAGAGCCTAACACTTACTCAGAATCAGCTAAAATGCATCACTGGATAGATGCCATGAAGGCTGAAATTACTACTCTAGAAGAAAATAAGACATGAGAGGTAGTTAAATTGCCTTAAGGTAAGAATGATACTGGTTGTCGATGGGTTTATAAGATCAAGTACAAAGCAAATGGAACTATAGAAAGATACAAGGCAAAATTAGTTGCAAAAGGTTATAGCCAAAGAGAGGGATTTGACTACCTGGAGACCTTCTCACCAGTGGTAAAAATGGTGACTGTTAGATCAGACAGTGCCATGGCTGCAGCTTAGAATTGGAAAATACATAAGATGGATGTATATAATTCCTTTCTTCAAGGCGATTTACAAGAAGAAGTATACATGGAGTTGCCTCAAGGTTTTAATGTTCCAGCAACAAGTGATCAAGTGAAAAGTGTCTGCAAATTGTTAAAATCATTGTATGGGTTTAAGCAAGCCTCTAGACAATGGAATATTAAGCTAACCACAGCCTTGGTGGATTATGGTTTCACTTAAAGTCACTTGGATTACTCATTGTTCATTAAGCACATAGATGGAAAGAAAGTGTTTGTCTTGATTTATGTTGATGATCTATTGATAACAGGGAATGATTTGGTCTTAATACAGGAGACAAAGACCATTTTACAGAGCAATTTCAAAATCAAAGATTTAGGCAAACTTAGATTTTTTTTGGGCATTGAATTTGCTAGGAGCAGTGAAGACATCCTGATGCACCAAAGGAAGTATGCACTGGAGCTTGTTTTTGATTTAGGATTGGGAGGTGCTAAGCCAATCAGAGCACCTGTAGAGGTAAACCAAAAGTTGACTTCAGTTGTTTTTTATCAACACATTAACTCACAACCTAATCCTGTGATGGAGGATCCAGGACCATATCAAAGATTGGTGGGTAGGCTATTCTACTTGACTGTTACCAGGCTAGATATATCATTTGCAGTCCAGAATCTTAGCCAATTTATGCATTCACCCAAACAATCTCATATGGAGGCTGCAACTAGAGTTGTAAGATATATCAAATAGTTATCTGGAATGGGAATTCTCATGTCATTTGTTCCTTCCACAAAGTTGCAAGCATATTGTGATGCTGATTGTGGTCGTGCCTTACCACTAGACAATCAGTTAATGGTTATGCCGTGAAGCTTGGTGCTTCGCTCATATCTTGGAAATCAAAGAAACAATCTACTGTTTCTAGAAGTTCCGCAGAGGCAGAGTATAGAAGTCTTGCTTCGACAGTGGCTGAAGTGGTCTGGCTCGTTGGTTTATTCAAGGAATTGGGACTGTCTATTCAATTGCCAGTAGATGTGTCATGTGATAGTAAATCTGCCATCCAGATAGCTGCCAACCCAATGTTCCATGAACATACAAAACACATTGACATCGACTGCCATTTTATTCGTGAGAAAGTTCAACTTGGACTGATTAACACAGTCTACTTGACTTCTGAAGAACAGCCAGCCGATGTACTTACCAAGGGGTTGCTTACTCCCCAACATGCCTATTTGATATCCAAGATAGGTCTTAAGGACATTTTCAGAGCACCTAGCTTGAGGGGGGGGGGGGGGGTGTTGAATATAGTGCAGGTGTCACTTAATTAGTTATAACCATCAACTAGTTAGTTAGGCATCAACTTGTGAGTGACAGTTGTAAATAATAGTCGGTTAGTTTTGTTGATAAATTGTTAGTAATCCCATTGTATATATACATCATATATAGACTTGTAATAGTTAGTTTTTCCGATACTCAATAATATCTTCTTCCTTTCTTCTTCATTCTCCCAAAGCTCCATTGTCATGGATCAGTAAGAAATCAATGGAAAAGTGTTAGTTTACATATAAATTATATTCCTGTTGTCAGCTTCCTGTTGGATCATTCACATTTATAAGTAAGTAGGTACTATCCTTTACCGAAAAAAATTGGTACAATTAATAAAAAGTGTGTGAGGTTTTATTATTATTTTTGGCAATTGAATAAGTGGGTCATTTGTCTATTTTTAAATCTACAATAAAAGTTAAAACTAACAAAAAGAATATATGTATAATTGATATGAGTTCACCTGATATATATTAAGGTCTTGTTTGTAAAGTCATACTGGTAAATGGATTTGGTTAATTGGTTGTATTACATTGTTTGATATATTTAATTGGTCATATAATTATTTGGTCAGCATATAATTGTGTGTAATTGGCAAGGGATAATTACACTCTCTATTTTTTGGGTGAGAGTGTTTTGAATTGCTAGTAATTACATGGTGTAATTACAAATAGGTTGTTTTTAAATTCTTTCCTTTTATATCTATTTTATTTTATTTTTTGTTTCTATTATTTTAAGTTGTTTTTTTGTTTTTTTATTATTCTAATATTTTATAAAAATATAATTTTATTTTATATTATTTCTTCTCATTCTCAACATTATTTGCTTCAGTTGATTTCATGTAATTTTTCATATATATTTTTATATTACTTTATGTTGATTTGTTTTTATTAGCACAAGTTGTTAGTATTCTAAATTTTAAATTAAAGTAGAATTCATTGTTGAATAAGATTATAAACTTACATTTTCCTTTTATCTTAAATCATATTTATGTATGTTATGTTTAAATTGACGTAAGAGTATCATGTTAAATTTTTTGTTTTGAATTTAGAACTTATGTTATGTTTTTAGTTTCATTGACTTGATATTTTACATTGCAAGCCATTTATTGATAAATTATCTTTTTTGTCAAATAGTTTAATATATTTATGACATTATATTTATAATATTAATCTTTTTTCAAACATGCATTCATGATGTTCATAGAAATCTTATACTTTTAGTTATTTATGATTAATTTAATTAAAATATACTAATTTGAAAACTATAAATCAATTATTCTTTTTTTTTTTTATAGTATATTAGTATTAGTCAAGAACATATGTTTATTAATTAATATATTTTCAAAAGACAATAGATATCTAAAATATTTAATTTAATCTCATTTATAAAGGTCCTATTTTTCTAATATAATTTTTTAATTTTAAATAATTGACTTTTATTTTTAAAATTATATATAACCTTATGATTGCACTAACACACTTATGCACCAAAACTGTACACTTGTAGTTATATTGTGATAAACTAATAGATTATCATAATTACTAAGTTGTATAATTACTAGACTGTTAATTACTATCTTATTAATTACACCAATTTCGTTTATCAACTTACTTTTCAAATAAATCCTAAAAGTGATTGTGGGGTTAGTGGTTTATATCTTCTTTAATGCCTATTTATATCAAAATAATTTTTAAACTATTATTTTTCTTGTGAGGTCCATATTTTATATCTTCTTTAATTTAATGCTCATTTATATTTATATAAAAAATATAATGTTTTGAACTTTTCTTCCCTTCGACGTTGTTTCTTCCTTCTAAACAAAATGATGGTTCTATCGATTCTTTCGAAATGATTCTATTAAAAATCAAAACTATATGTTCAAAAATTCAAACTTAACTTGTAATCTTTCAAAAAAATTAGCATCCTTATTGATGTCAAAAAAAATCGACATCCTTGTTGATGTTAAGCTAGTGTTTGGTCAAAGATTCTCAAATTTCTGACAAGGCATTGTTAGATGAAGTTCCATCATATTTGGTCATAGTTTTAAAGAAATATTTAACTTTTTAAAGAAATATATTTCATATTCATGAGTTCTAAAGTTATTAAAAATACTGATACGTCGGTATTATCATTTTATACTGAACATGTCTTATGAGAAGTCACGATAACAAACACAATTAATATATATTTGACAAAAGAGGAAGACAAAAAAAATAAAAATATCATTAATTTGTATACGGAAAACTTCTATTACTACTTGTAATTGGAAGTGACTTCGAAGAGAAAACTTGGATAAAAACTTATAAAACATGCATATAACTATATAAATTTAGTAAACGAACTAGAATTGAAATTCAAGGTCCAAGACCATAAATAATGGGTGTTTTTATATAATATAAATGTTTAATTTTTTAAAAGTTTCCAAATAATAAAAAAAATACTAATTTTTCTAATACTTGAAAATTTGGATTGTTGCCCAAATATTTATCAAATAATGACAAGTTGTATGACCAAGTTGGACGGATTGTACGGATACTTATACTTAACGGATTGACTTATTAGATATCGGTTTTAAATCTACTAATCTATTCGACAATCAATAGGTTATCGGTTGGTTGGGTACAAAATTGGTGATTAATGAACAGTTATCATGTGGTGTATTGCCTCAATCATTTCATGCTCCCTTCTTTCACTTTCACTTTGACTCATCCTTATATTAAATCAACTCTACTTAAGCTTGTAATTATGTAATCGTAAATCATAGTGAGAAATATATAAAAGTCTTAATCATAGTAAATTACATAAAGGATTTATTTAACAAATATACTTACTATAAAAATGTAACTTAGAGTAATCCACCCCTAGAAGTTGTTAAATTTAAAATTATAAATGTTCATCAAAGAGAAAATGACTTAAATAGTCTCTTTACTATAGGAGTTAGTCTAAAATGGTCTTTTAATTATGCTTTTGTCAAATTTAGTCCTTCAATTATTCAAATACTTATCACATTTGATCCCTTAACTATACATTTATCAGTTTTAGTCCTTTAAGTATTTAAAAACTTATCATGTTTGACTTATGTCCATTGTTTATACAAATAACTTAGGTTTATATTAATGAAATTCATGTCTCGAGGAATTAAATCATTTGACAATTTTTCCAGTTGTTTCTCTCTCCCGGCTACTTTTACTTTTCAAATCAAATCTCTTATTTTTCTTTTATATGAAAAATAAAATTTAAAAATTCGCATTGAGTATAAACCGTTAACCGTCAAAGAAGGGATGAACACAACTATCCAAGTCATTATCAACAATTATATGCTTCATTTTATCCTCCATTGAATAAAATTAGGACTTATTTCTTCTTTCCTCATTAATTTTATTTTGAATCGTTGATGTTATTGTTCTTTTCATAAGAGTAATTTGAAGAAAAAGTTGCAGTGGAGAAACAACTTAAAAAATGAGTTAAAGATTTAATTTCATGAAGAGTTCCGTTAATATAAACCTAAACTATTTGTATTAAAAAATGGACAAAGACCAAACCTGACAAGTATTTGAATACTTTAAAGACTAAAACCAAGAAGTGTGTAGTTTAAGGACCAAAATTAATAAGTTTTAAATAGTTCAAGGACTAAAATCGATAAATATATAATTGAAAAACTAAAAATAATAAATTTTTAAATAATTAAATGACTAAATTCGATAAAAATATTGTTAAGGGACCATTTTGACCTACTCATATATTGACTATTTGTGACATTTTCTCGTTCATCAAGCATTACTCCGATAATCCAATATCACAAAACCAATTTTGCATTGAACCATTCGAATTTGAACAGCCGTGTGAAAAAAAAAGGGTGAACGGAAAAGTTGTTTGATTATGCAAAAGAAGGTGGAAATAAGTCCTTGAGTTTCTAATTAGGATTTTAATTCTGTGGAGATGGGAGACGACAAGGTGAAGATGGAGGCGATGGAGATATTGGGGATGTTCCAAGTGCTTCCCCGTCTCGTCGTCTTCGATCTCGATTACACTCTCTGGCCTTTTTACTGGTATACTTTTCCCTCTCTGTTGTCTTCTTTCATTATTCATGAGTAGCGTAGACTCTGTATTTGTATTATAAAATTAAATAATAAATATGTATATCAACTTGTGAACCCCTAACAATGATAAGGAAGGGGCCGTGGGAATGCTTTCCACACTAGATTTGTGAGTTCGAACCCCACTATTATCAAAACTCTTAATCTGGCTCGGCCTTTGAATACCATGACTGAGAAGACTCATTTTACATATGCTAATATCCAATTCCTTAAGAGGATGAAACCTTTGATATGAAGAGAAGTCAGTTATATAAACATTTGAATGCCAAAAGCTATGATGGTGTAGATAAAAGGTCTTAGTTCAGTTCTGTCCTCTCTATTTTGTTTGGAAGCTAGTTACAGAGCTTGGTCCATAAAAGTCTTAGTGCAGTTTTGGCATCTCTATTTTTGTTTATACACTAGTTACATAGCTTGGTCGATAAGAAATTGATTAACGGTGAGCATGATTCCCGTTCGATTGGGGACTTCTTGGTTTTAATTATCTGAGGTCATTATAATTCTGCAAATAAATACATGTAATAGTTGATAGAAGGATAGAAGTCTTATTACTAATAAGGTTTGGTTACTAGTGAAAGGCGATTCTCTAATATAAATAAGCAAATACCAATGATAGATGAACGAAAGTTCAGTTAATAAAAGATAGTGGTTTGGTAAACTTCATAGACCAAAGGATATCAAAGCCAACAATGGCTTGTGATGCCATTGGTCGAAATATGAAGGGAGATTATCCATCAGTTCCATGTTACAAATATGGGGATTTGAGAAGTAAGAGATGTTTGAATGAGAATTTCGTTTATGTTGAGGTTTGCTTCGAGTTGGCTGATATATAATGATATTATCCAATACTTTGACTTTGTAAGTGGGATTGCTTGGAGATCTGCTCATTGTTGATTACAAAGGTGGATTCTTGGGACATATTTCTTAACTTTCTATACTTGTGCTTTTGAGAACCAAAATTATATAAACAACTCTCGAGCTCTTTGTCACTAAAAAATGTTTGAAGCGAAAGTCATTGTCCATAGTACCTCTATGTCTTGACTTGAATGATTTCCTTACCTCTTTCTTCCTTAAAATGTTACGCCATTGTGTCTACTATCAACATTGCTTTTTTTTGTTGTTGTTTTTGTTAAAATTTTGCTTAGAGTTTGTTGTCTTATATTTTATATCTGTTATCATTTAGTGAATGTCTCTCAAAACAGCAAATGCCATCTTTATATCCTCATGGAAAAGATATATTATATGCCCTGAAGGACAAAGGAGTTAATATTGCTATTGCCTCAAGATCACCGACTCCTGATATAGCAAACACTTTTCTTGATAAGTTGGGGCTATCATCACTGTTTGTAGCGAAGGTGAGATGGTGGTTTTTACAGTAATTTTCACCATACGTTCTTCGGTTCAATCGCATGGCAACTTTATTCTCCATTTTGGTTATTCAATTTCTCTTTTACAACAAACATCTACTTCCTTTTGTAGTGTTAATGGACTTTTGTCAACTCCTCTCTGTTGTTTTAGAAAGCAAAATACAGAAGGAGCAAAAATGTAGAGAAACAAATTAAAAGAGTTACTCCCTTTGTTTCACCTTATGCATCTTAGAGTGACTAGATATGAAGTTTATAACGAAGACTTTTGAATATTGTGATTTTAAATTAAAGCTATGTATAACGTATGGAAAGAACCTACTGAATCTTATGGTCGTAAACATGTTGTGTCATTCTAGAAAGGAGGATCATTAAGGGCACAATGAGAATGTTGGAATTGAAAACATGCTAAATATAATAATATGATATTCTTTTTAAACAATCTATGGAAAAGGGCCAAAACTACCCTCCAACTATTTGAAATAGATCAAAAATACCCTTTTAACTATTTTTGGGCTCAAAACTACCCCTCCGTCTAACTATTGGATCACTTCTACCCTCCCTTTTAACGGACTAATATGTGGCACCCAACGTGTAAATAACAACGCCACATGGACGTCCACCTAAGCACACCAATGTGACTAATCCACCCACCCATTAAAAGATCCGACCTCCCCTTATAATCCTAATTTCATTCTTACTCCATTGTTAAATTGTTTTGGGTCTTAATGTTTGGTAAAACAGTTAAATTGTTTTTGTGTCTTAATATCGGTTATAAGTAATCATTTTGGGTTCCATAATTCAGTTTCGTTCTATTGCTTAGCTATTCAGAAGCGTCTCCCATTTGGAGATAGAGTTAACTCATCTATAAACTGCAAATGGAAAACTATAATTCTCTCATTTCTTTGCCACGTCGTCAACCTTGCTTTCTGGAAATTAACCTTTGGACAGGAACATACAAATTGTTTCCCTTGATTCAACATTGTCATGACCTTATACACTCAAAAGGAGGGTATGGGGGAAGAAATGGAGTAAGAATGAAATTAGGACGGTAAGAGGAGGTCGGATTTTTTAATTGGTGGGTGGATTAGTCAAATTGGTGTGCTTAGGTGGACATCCATGTGGCGTTATTATTTACACGTTGGATGTCATATATTAGTCCGTTAAAAGAGAGGGTAGAAGTGATCCAATAGTTAGACGGGAGGGGTAGTTTTGACTTTTGAGCCCAAAAATAATTAAAGGGTATATTTGATCTATTTCAAATAGTTGGAGGGTAGATTTGGCCCTTTCCGAACAATCTAAAATGCAAGAAGGACGAACAAATTGAAATGGAGGAAGTATATTAGCACGTCTTCATATGGTTTGCTGAAGTTGAGTTGTGCCCCATTTAATTAAGAGTTGTAGTATGGTATGATACATGTACTCATATGCAGTACATTTCTAATAGATGATGTGCATTTCAATATGTTTCAACTTTTGGTGGATTTTTAAAAAATATGCATGAAGTACCCACACCCTCATTGTCCCAAGGGGTTTGATCTAGTGGGGAGAGTGCAACGTTTAATGTGTGGGTTAGTCACATCTCACGGGTTGGAACTTCGTCGCAGCCAAAGGGCTAGTATTTAAGTGGAGAACGGTAGAGGGATAGACCCATTATCCAGCCAGTTTCAAACCAAGTGCTTATCAAAAAAAGTGCTCACACCCTCCCGTTTGACATTGACACCAAACAATATGAAGGATCCATGTAACATAGATAGCACCCAGTTTTGTGGTAAAGCATGTGCCACAAATGCTAGAAGACTTGGTGGCTCATATTGTGATATGTATCTTTTACAAGGAAGACATGACTTTGATGTTATGAGTAGGTTTACAAGAACGGAGATGCGCAAAGCCGGAAAAAACCCATGAACTAGGATTTTGAAATCCTTAGAAGTACGAAGCTTTTGAAAAGGAAAAAGAAAAAGTATAACATAATGCTCCTATAGCAAACCTACAGCAAAAAGTATAACATAATGCTCCTACAGCTACTAAGCAAATAGTATAAGAATTCTTTCACTAATTGGAGAGATGAACTGCAAATGATATTAGATTAGTGCTTTATCTGCAGTACTCTAGCTAAGCTTTGAAGGCAAAACCCAGTAAAATCTCCTACTCCTACAGTGACTCAGTGAGTAGTTTTATTTTTCCAAAGAACCCTAAAGAGAATAAAACTAATCTTAACACTGTGAGTATCTGCATTTATAGGACAATCTTCTCTGAAGTCTGAAACACTCGTTGTCAACTAAAGGAGAACTCTTTTCAAGGAAGGAATAAACAATCAGTCCGGAATACAATGGAAAATAAATTACTCCCTCCGTCCATCTTTACTTGTCCACTATACTATTTTGGGATGTCCAACAATACTTGTCCAGTTTATAAAATCAATGAATAATTTACTATTTTGTGTCTATTTTACACCTGCTATTAAATACTATTCATTTTTTCAATGTTTCAATCTTAATTCCTGTGAAAAGTCAACAGTGACCAACTATTGTTGTTCAGAGGGAGTAAAACAATCTGAATAAATGAAACCAACTCTATAGCAATGTTGTGGTGGTGTTGCTAGACTTCTTTGCCAACTGTTATGCACTAGAATGGTTCACATTTTCAGGAGGTTTTGTCATGAATTGCATTCTCTGCAGATAGGGTTCCTCAGTCCTTAGGGGAGGATGACTTTGAGAACTCTATTTGCAGCTGGTGTTTTAAAGAAAAATTAACATCACGACGGAGGCAAGATCTTTTTTTTTCACCGACATAAAGCTGCTGATTTATGTTGGTTGCCATAATCTGAATGCTTAGAGTTGCAGGAGATATTTTCCAGTTGGACACACAAGACCGAACACTTCCAGAAGATCAATAGGAGGACAGGGGTGCCTTATAAGGAGATGCTGTTTTTTGATGATGAGGATCGTAATATAGAGGCAGTAAAATATCTTCATTGTGAATTTGCTCCTAAAAAAAGAGAAGAGAAAAGCCATATCACTCATGTTATTAGTTGATCTTTCTATTATTTCCAACCTGTTGCCTGAAATATTATTTTCATGTAATTTGGTGGCTCACATGGTTGTTTTATTCTTGGTAGGTTTCAAAGATGGGTGTGACTAGCATATTGGTGGACGATGGGGTAAATCTTGAGGCTTTGCGGCAAGGGCTCTCAGAGTTTTCTCAGTATTCATCTCCAGGCAAAATGAACAAAGAAAACCGATTAGCAGATTCATCACAAAGTGAGTGTTAGTTGCTGCAAAAAATACTTATTTAGCGGCAATTAAACTACCGTCACTTAATTCCCGCTAAAGATCATATTTTTGGCGTAGTGTGAGTTACTGTAATCTAACTGTCACTAGATCCCCTGGCAATTCAGGATTTGCATTTTTCTACATTTATAAAATTCTTTTATAAAATGCCAATAATGAGTTTTTTGAATTCTCAACACCCATAACTTGTCTAAGAAAGGGTAATTGAAACACTTTAAAACCTTTTTTGTTCAAAAAGTTTTGAATTACAATAACTTGACCTCCTGTTAACTGTAGACAATATCAGTACATGATTATATAAGGATTGTTTGGTTTGTGGGGAAAAGGATAATGATTGTGGGATGATATACAAGATTATTTTATTTCACGTATGGTTGAACTTTCGATTTCAGGATTAATAATCCCAAGATTATTTATACCACAATTGTGGTGTTGTTTTCATATTATACCCGCAGTATGTTTGGTCAATCGTTTAAAATCAGTTTATTTTGGAGTATTTGGCCAAATTTTTCAAAAAGATCTCTTTGGAAAAAAACTATATTTTTAGCTTTTGAAAAAAATGTTTTTGTTACTCTCAAAAGATCACCTATTCTCTCCCTAAAACTTGACCAAAGACCCCACATTTTAAAAATAAACACAAATACCAAAAAAGGGTTTTCTACATAGCTGTAGAGACAACAAAAAATGATACTATGTATATGTAATGTATCTTTATTGTATAAATAGTATATATTGTGTATATAGTCTATAACAGTGTATCACATATGTATATACATATGCATTTACTCGGATTTCCCCAATCTCGACCAACACAAATTCCTTCTAAACAATTCCAAATTTTAGATATGAGTTCCTTGCGATTTTTCGAGTCTTTTGATATATTATTCACTCGAAACAATTCACGTTTGCTGAACATCTAATTTTAAAATCAAACTTTGAAGAAGCTTTAATGGATGAATATGGAGTTTTAAGTATGAGCTCCTCTCGATGTTTACATAGCATACATCGTACTACACTTGTGCTTGTAGGCTTTCATTGATTGCATGATTCATATATGATTAATATTCTGTCCTAGGAAAACAACAAGTGTAAACTCAATCTGTTTTAAATCATCAACAGACAATATATATGTCTTTTCTTTGCCTGTAAATCTGAATAGTTCCAACAAGTAGGCAACAATTTTAAGAAGGAAAGAAGAAAACGAAATTGTACTTCATTTGCAATTAAAAGTGGACGAATGGTCATTTATCACAATAGTTGATAATTGGGTTATATTAGGTAAGAAATTTTGACTCAACATATATTTTGTCTAATTTTCTCAAAATAGCACTTTTGCATTCTAAAAGCTTGGTCAAATAAATTATCTATATAAGATTACTGTCACGACCTGAGCCTACACCCTGGATGTAATCGGCACTCGAGAACCATTGTTGGTCCCCAAGCGAACCCTCATCCGGCTGGCTACAAGCGGAAGACTAATTCAAGCATACATAAGCTTAAAACTGAATTAAATTTATTGAACTCCAATAGTGATTTTTAAGAAAGTCTGAACAATACTCAAAATAAAGTAAATATAGAAAACTCTTCAACTCTGTTTATCTATGAAGCCTCTACTATTATAGAAAGATATCGGGACAAGACCCACGACATCTCAAAACTACTAACTGTAAGGTCAAGGTAAAGTCCTCTGAAATATAAGAAGGCTCACCAAAGCTGACTGGAATATCACATGACCTCAACAAAATACCGTTTATGATCCTGAATACATGTATCTGCATCATTTCATGATGCAGACCAAATGACTCAGTACGTGGAATGTACGAGCATGTAAGGGAAATTCTAAAGCATAAACATAGGCTTTAACTTGATAAAAAGGAAACATACTTACCTCTACTCAACTCAAGAATAAAATACTCAACTCAAAGATTAAATACTCAACTCAAAGATATGATACTCAACTCAAAGGTACTCAACTCAAGATACTCAAGGATAAATCATCAATAAAAGATGCAATATATGGAAAACTTTTAAAACAGTAGAAAACGACTCAATGTTTTGAAAAATACAATAGTAACTCAATTTGTATGCAAGGATACAAGATAAAATCTGCTTGTATATAAAAATACAAAGTAAACTCTGTGTATATAAGAATACAAAATATATCTGTGGGAGTTTCTCTAATTGACAACCATCACTATGAGCTATGTGTGATATAACGTCTTGCTGCATGCTGCCCTATAGTTTGCCAGGGTATAGAACCCACTCACTAAGTAAATCCACTAGTATATGCTAAAAAGCAATGAGGAATCATCTAAAAAGAATGACCCTTTCTACCCACGTTGGCTACATGGTTTATGGGGATTGTGAGTTGTATGAACTCTCCCCTATATCAGTGCTCAATACTACTCCCAAAATATACTAGCTCATATGTTTAAAAATATAACTCTTTCTGTGGTTTGAGATTATTACTCAAAAATCTTTCTCTTAAAAGAGATGGTACTAAAACTGCTCATGAAAACTCTTTTGGAAATTGGTGTTTCCTCTCATCTTAAATGTAAAAACATTTACTCTTGGAAATACTTAGTTCCCATATACTCATACTTGAAAACTCTTTCTCAAAAACATTTCAAAATCATATTATAATATGATCATTGATGACTGGGAAGTCATACTGCATAAACATTGTTGGTATATCTAGATACCATATTGCTTAAACAATGATGGCATAACTAGATAACATACTACTTAAACATTGATGACATAACTAGATACCATATTGCTTAAACATTGATGTCATACTCGATTGTCATACTAATCATGTTTTAGAAACACTTTTCTCAAAACTCATCTTTACTTTCTCAAAAACTCAGTTTAAGAACTCAAGTGTTGGCTTTAAAAAAACTTTTCAAAATTTATAACTCAAAAATATGGTTCATGCTAAAATATAGACATGAACAAATCAACTCAGGGATTTCAATAACAATATAGAAACTCAATAATTAGGAATATAATTTTTAAAAGAAACATGAACTCAGGAACTCAGGAACTCAAAATCAACTTATCTCAAGAATACTCAAATCTAGGGAAAGAATCCTAGATTACTCTTTTACTGATCTGAAAGTAGTTGTAGGGCATGAGGATAAACTAGTCCAACACTATGATAGCCTTACATACCTGGAAGAACAAGGTTCTTGAAGAATCTTGAAAAAGAATTTGATTAGAAGCCTTGAAACCCTAACTTGAAGGTAAACGATCAAGAAAACCTTTCTTGAGATTCTTGAAATCTCTATGGCCAAGAATTATGATTTTCATTAGTGATTCATAATTGTATGGAGGAATTTGAGTTGAAAAGAATGAAATTCTTGGAGAAAGACTTACCTTGAAGAAGAATCTTGAAAAAGATTGAAAGAATCTTGAATGAAGTTTTCTACTTTAATTTTTCCTCAGGGTTTTTCCCTAGGGTTTGAGAGAGAAGATAATGATGGATTAAACGATGAAAATCTGATTGTTTTGAGCCTTTTATTAGTCAAGAAATTCATTTAGGGTTTTCTTGGAGGTAAAAATACAAAAACAACCATTTTTAATATTTTCCAGTGAGCTAATTCGTAACAACACTGTATCAGGTTACTAAAATGGTCATAACTTTTTACTCAGAAATTGGATTGACGCGAAATTTGTGGCGTTGGAAAGTAGATTCAAATACCTTAAATTTGATAGGTTATGGGCCACGTAACTCTTTATATTCTAAGAGATATGACCGTTTGAAGTTGACCAAAGTAGAATTTTACATCAAAACTTAATCGATAAGGAAACTTCGAGAACACTTATCAAGAACTTATCAAGAAATTTAATTGCTCAATATTATGGATATATTCGCAAAAGAAGCTCATGATTGGGGCGTGGGTGAACAAACCGAACACTATGGAAGCTTACATACCTCTTAGGGATCAAACCCATGGCGAAAATCCGCAACACAACTCAAGAACCTTGAGGAACGCCTTGATCCTTTCCTCTTTTCTTTTCTCTTCTCTTCTTGAACTCACAAATAAAACCCTAGGCGTTTATTAGGATTATAAAACTGAACCTAATCATATTAGACCCCTAAATCCTTACTAAAAATGAATTAAATCTGATTGGGTAAGGAAAACACCAAAATTCCCCTCACTATTTTCGGGTAACTTTCCTTATTTGGACTGCCCGACTTCAGACGGGTATATCTCCCTCAAACGAACTCGAAACTTAGCAAACTCGGTGGCGTTGGAAAGATAATTCAAAGACCTTTTATTTGATATCTTATGGGCCACCTAACTCATTCTGTAATAAACGTTATGGCCATTTGAAGTTGACTCAAAACTTAGAAGAACTTAGGAATGACTTGAATGAACTCTCTTTAGTTCTTCTTGGAACTCAAGGTTCTACATCTAGTGACCTTAACACTTAAGAAATTTTAAATTTCTTGGTAAAATCCTACTCACAACGAAGGATGGTTCAAATCTTAGCTCAAAAATTTTCTGGGGTGTTACAATATCTCCCCATTGGGATCATTCGTCCTCAAATGACAACTAGACTGGGTAAGGAATGGGGTTACTCTTACTAAGGTTTGAGTCTAATGGTATGCTCTTACTATATTCAAGATTAACCCAAATACTAAGATTCAGGTTCTAATTACCCTTTACTACCACATTGGGCTCATATCACGACCCACCTAATGTTTAACGACTCCACATTCAAGCTTAGTACTCTAACAACTCCATGGACTCCTACTAACCAGCTCCTTAAGAAATTCTCAACACTTGACTTGATTTATTATCTTATCATCTCCCCCTTAGGTCTAAAGCTAACACTTGAAAGCTATGGAACTATTCCACATCGGCAACTCAATTATGCTATCTAGGCACATATGAAAAATTATAACTTAATTGGAACCTCATCTGGTAACATACCATCTCGGCACACCTCTTAATGCTCTTGTTACTCTTGTGACTTAGCCACACTTCACTGCCCTTATCTAAACGTTAGGGTCTCTCACTTGTACCACTCATATTTATTATAGCTTATCACCTCAATTCCTCACCTACTCTATGTCAAGTCTTCTAGATCAAATCTTAAGACTAACATCATCACCCTCATGTTGCCATTCTTTTGATCATGACACTCATCTCAAATTCAAGCTTAATATTTATGAGTAAACCCAAATAGAAATATGATTGATGGCTTACTATACTAACTTACAACTACTGGATACAAATTCAGAAACACTCGTCTACTAGGACCTTATGACAAATAGTCAATCCTTACCTCTTAGTATTCATACTTACAATTTACTATCACATTCCCTTCACAACTTGAGTACTATTTACTCATTCACTAAACATCAATGCCTAATTAGTTCTATAACACTGAATATTATGGGCTTTCCCTCAAAATCATAAGCCTAGCTTAGATCTATCACCTCATGTATACTTCTGCTCTTCTATTCAAAACTTACACTTGGTCAGTACCTACACAATGACACTTCATCACAAACTCCTTTCTAGGTACAACACACTTTACCTCTTATGATGGAATCTTCATAACTCATCACTTCTTAGTCTACCCATAAGGGAAAACTCCTCATTACTAACTTAGTAGGTGCATGACTATAGTAACATAGTTTGTCAAAACACCTTCTCCTTTACTTAGATTACTAAACTTCTACATACTTCCCTCAAACTTTGGGCTCTTTCACTACTACTGCTCATGATCTGGTCATTCATACTATCTTTTAGGGTGAAAATACTACCCAAGCTCTAAACATACTTTCTCATAAGGATCTTAGCTGAAACAAGACTTAGAGAAGAGAGTACAACTCGCTTTTATCTCAAACGCACGATTCATATGAATATGAGTGAATTTCCTCAAACTCAATACTTAACTCACTCACATGCTTCTCTTAAACCCCTCTACAGTCTCATGACTTCCTCAAGATTTTTTTCTAAGAGCAACTCATCGATAAATGACTGACTTTGCTTTTCAACCACCTCTAGTATGGGGGTAGTTGAATGAATCTAAGAAACGCATGAGTATGAATAAATCTCTATGACATAGCTTTATTGCACAATTAAGAGTATGAAAGAAGTGAGATAATTCCTAAATGTTGCAGCCTCCTAATTATAGATGTGGCGCGCTTCACACCGATAACTAGGACTCTACAGACACGACTTCATAGACACCTTAGGACTCTTGAACTATATGCTCTGATTCCAAGTTTGTCACGAATCGAGCCTACACCCTGGACGTGGCCGGCACTCGAGAACCATTGCTGGTCCCCAAGTGAACCCTCATCTTGTTGGCTATAAGCAGAAACTAACTCAAGCTTACATAAGCTTAAAACTGAATTAAATTTATTGAACTCCAATAGTGAACTTTAAGAAAGTCTGAACAATACTCAAAAGAAAGTAAATACAGAAAACTCTTCAACTCTGTTTATCTATGAAGCCTCTACTATTACAGAAAGATATCGGGACAAGACCCACGACATCTCAAAACTACTAACTGTAAGGTAAAGGTAAAGTCCTCCGAAATATAAGAACACTCACCAAAGCTGACTGGAATATCACATGACCTCAACGAAACGCCTGTTGATGATTCTGAATATATGTATGTGCATCATGAAATGATGTAGGCCAAATGACTCAGTACGTGGAATGTACAAGCATGCAAGGGGAATTCTAAAGCATAAAACATAGGCTTGAACTTGATAAAAAGGAAACATACTTACCTCTTCTCAATTTACTCAACTCAACTCAACTCAAGAATAAGATACTCAACTCAAAGATTAGATTCTCAACTCAAAGATATGATACTAAACTCAAACGTACTCAACTCAAGATACTCAAGGATAAAGCAATAATAAAATATGCAATATATGGAAAACTTTTAAAACAGTGGAAAATAACTCAATGTATTGAAAAATGCAATAGTAACTCAGTTTGTATGCAATGATACAAGGTAAAATCTGCTTGTATATGAAAATACAAAGTAAACTCTGTGTATATAAGAATACAAAATATATCTGTGGGAGTTTCTCTAACCGACAACCATCACTATGAGCTATGTGATGATATAATGTCTTGTTGCATGCTGCCCTATAGTTTGCCAGGGTATAGAACCTACTCACTAAGTAAATCCACTAGTCTATGATAAAAAGCAATAAGAAATCATCTAAAAATTATGACTCTTTACCCACATTGGGTACATGGTTTATGGGGGTTGTGAGTTGTATGAACTCTCCTCCCATATCGCTGCTCAATACTACTCCCAAAATATACTAGCTCATATGTTTAAAAACATAACTCTTTCTGTGGTTTGAGATTATTACTCAAAAATCTTTCTCTTAAAATAGATGGTACTAAAACTGCTCATGAAAACTATTTTGGAAATCGATGTTTCTTCTCATCTTAAATGTAAAAACATTTACTCTTGGGAATACTTAGTTCCCATATACTCATACTTGAAAACTCTTTCTCAAAAATATTTCCAAATCATATTATAATATGATCATTGATGACTCGGGAAGTCATACTGCATAAACATTGATGGTATATCTAGATAACATATTGCTTAAACATTGATGGCATAACTAGATAACATACTACTTAAACATTGAGGACATAACTAGATACCATACTGCTTAAACATTGATGTCATACTTAATTGTCATACTAATCATGTTTTAGAAACACTTTTCTCAAAACTCATCTTTACTTTCTCTAAAACTTAGTTTAAGAACTCAAGTGTTGGCTTTAAAAAAACTTTTCAAAATTTATAACTCAAAATAGGGTTCACACTGAAATATAGACATGAAGAAATCAACTCAAGGATCTCAATAACAATATAGAAACTCAATAATTAGGAATAAATTTTTTAAAAGAAACATGAACTCAGCAACTCAAACTCAACTTATCTCAAGAATACTCAAATTTAGGGAAATAATCCTAGATTACTGTTTTACTGATATGAAAGTAGTTGTAGGGCGTGAGGACGAACTAGTCCAACACTATGATAGCCTTACATACCTGGAAGAACAAGGTTCTTGAAGAATCTTGATGAATCTTAAAAAAGAACTTGATTAGAAGCCTTGAAACCCTAGCTTGAAGGTAAACGATCAAGAAAACCTTTCTTGAGATTCTTGAATTAGTTTCTTGAAATCTCTATGGCCAAGAATTATAATTTTCAGTAGTGATTCGTAATTGTATGGAGGAATTTGAGTTGAAAATAATGAAATTCTTGGAGAAAGACTTACCTTGAAGAAGAATCTTGAAAAATATTGAAAGAATCTTGAATGGAGTCTTCTACATTAATTTTTCCTTAGGGTTTTGCCCTATGGTTTGAGAGAGAAGAGAATGATGGATTAAAAGATGAAAATCTGATTGTTTTGAGCCTTTTATTAGTCAAGAAATTCATTTAGGGTTTTCTTGGAGGTAAAAATACAAAAACAACCATTTTTAATGTTTTCCCGTGGGCTAATTCGTAACAACACTGTATCAGGTTACTAAAATGGTCATAGCTTTTTACTTTGAAATTGGATTGATGCGAAATTTGTGGCGTTGGAAAGTAGATTCAAATACCTTAAATTTGATAGGTTATGGGCCACGTAACTCTTTATATTATACGAGTTTGAAGTGACCCAAGTTGAATCTTACATCAAAACTTAATCGATAAGGAAACTTCGAGAACACTTATCAAGAACTCATCAAGAAATTAAATTGCTCAATATTTATGGATAGATTCGCAAAAGAAACTCATGATTGGCGTGTGGGTGAAAAAACCCAACACAATAGATGTCACGCCCCGAGCCTACACCCTGGGCGGGACTGACTCTCGAGAACCATTGCTTGCCCCAAACGAACCCTTGACCTGGCTTACTTACTCAGCGGAAGACTCTAAGCAGTATTACAATGAACAAATGCATTTCTACTCAACTATTTAATAAAATAACTTAGAATGTTAAAAGGTCAAACATTGAACTTGGCCAAAATGGCAGCTCAAGTCTTAACATATGAAATGGTAATGTAAAGACAACTAAACTACTAACTATCTATAAAGCCTCTAAAACAAAGACGAATGTCGGGACAAGACCCCCGATCATCCTAACAACTGAAATAAAAAAAACAAATGATAAAAGAGTCCTCTGGAATGCAAGGAGGCTCACCAACTGACTCTGAGTGCTCAACTGGATCAATGGGGCCTTGGATGCTGATCCTGATTTCCTGTGTCTGCATCATTAAAAGATGCAGGCCAAATGGTATTAGTACATTGAATGTACAAGTATGCGAGGGGAATACTAAATATAACATAAGCTTGAAAAGAATATGAAAGAAACACTTACCTTGGCTTTACTCAACTCATGAATAACTCAACTCGAAATGCAGTGTAAAACATCAATAATAATGCAATTTATACAAAGCATTTAGAACAGTAAATAACAACTCAATTTTTTAAAGAAATGCAATAACAAACTCGACTTTACTCATATATCAAAGTAATATAGTTTCTGTGGGAGTTTTTCTAACCGGCAACCATCACTATGAGCCTAAATGGTGATACAACGTCTTGCCCACGCTGCCAGAATTTTCCTATACTTTGCCGTCATATAGAACTCCTTAACTAAGTGGATCCACTAGTCTATGCTAAGAATCACTTAAGGAATCATCTAAAAAGTATGATCCTTTACTACCCATGATGGCTACATGGTTTATGGAGACTTGAGTTATTATGAACTTGCATCCCCACATTGGGTGCTCAATACTACTCCCAAAAATATACTTAGCTCAAATGTTTTAAAAACAAAATTCTTTTCTTTGGTTTGAAATAATTACTCAAAACTTAGCTTAAAAGCTCTCCTTGGAAATCGATGTTTCTCTTTCTTGTTCAAATGTGAAAACATTTTTACACTTGGGAATACTTAGTTCCCTTTACTTCTTACTCAACTTGAACTTAAGTCTTAAAACAAAGCTAAAAGCACTTGCAAAAGACTTCTTGAAATGACTCTAAGAACTTCCTAGGCTTGACTCTTATCTTTCCTTGAATTTGAATTTATGGATTCAAGGTTATGATTCTTGTTTCTGGATGATTTCGATATGTTTAGAAGTCATTTAGAGTAGTTAGAATCAATAGGAATTGTTATTACACTTTAGGAGGACTTAAAAGGGCTAAACGACGAAAAACGGATGGGGGCAGACGATCCGAGCGCGTCCTTGGTGCGCCACGCCAGCCCCAACTTACTGGGACTCATTTTTGGTGCATTGCAAGCGCGCCACCCCAGCCTTTCTGGTGCAGATGGGGCGCGCCGTTCCAGACCCTCCCCAGGTTCGATCTGACGAATTTCTCTTCTCATTTTTTGATCTAAATTCGACTTAATTCGATCCCCTTTCTCAAATGCTCTTTAGAATCAAATACCCAGAACATATACACAAAGATTTAACTCAAACAACTCAAGGAATCGACACTATAATCTCAAGAAACTCCTCAATCTCAACACAAATTCAAGAACAAAAGCAATTCAAGAACACCCATCAAGAACATTCAAACTTCCAATCTTTTAGAACAAATTTACGCTGAATTAAACATGTTTGGCATGTGGGTGAATGAACCCAACGTTATGAAAGTCTCACATACCTTGTAGGATCAAATCCTTGATGAAACCTGCAATCAATTCCTTACGAAGATGACGAATCTTGATTTTCCTCTTCTCTTCTCTCTGGCGTTCTTCTCTCTAGAACCCTAGCGTTAATTTCCAATTGTGCAAACTGAACCAATTCAGTTTTGACCCTTAATTAATTCACTAAAACGAATTAAATTAATTAGGTAAGAAAAAGACCGAAATACCGTTCCAAAATCCGGATTAGACTTTCCTTCTTTGAACAACCCAACTTTGAATGGGCATATCTCACTCATACGAACTCGGAATCGCACAAACTTGATGGCATTGGAAAGATTATTCCAAGATATTTCCTACGATATTTGGAAACACACCTAAATCATCCTGAGATTGGAGTTATGGTCGTTTTAAGTTGACCAAAAATTCAACTTAACATACTTGACAAATTTTCCAGATTTTTATATTCTTTCCAAAAATAACTATTTCAAATTTTTAAGTTCTTTCTATTTATGGGATGTTACAATATCTCTCTCTTGGGAACATTCGTCCTCGAATGAGCTTACTCTTAATAGTCTAAGGGTGTAACATCTAACATTCAACTAAAACAGCTAACAAGCAATGCAAATACAACATGCAATCTCATAAATTAAGGAGTACTAAGAAGAGAATTAGTACCTTGATCTGGAATTTCTCCGCTTTCAAAGAGATGTGGATACCTCTTCTTCATCTCTTTTTCAGCTTCCCAAGTAGCTTCCTCAACAAACTGGTTCCTCCAAAGAACTTTGACTGATGCTACTTCCTTAGTCCTCAACTTTCGAACTTGGCGATCTATAATCTGAACCAGAATCTCCTCATAGGATAAGCTATCCTTGATGCCCATATCTTCAGTTGGTATGATCAATGAAGGATCGCCCATGCACTTCTTCAACATGGAGATGTGAAAAATCGGATGAACCACGGCTAACTCTTGTGGTAGCTCTAACTCATAAGCTACATTACCTACCCTTTTCGATATTCTGTAAGGGCCAATATACTGGGGACTAAGCTTCCCCTTCTTACCAAATCTCATAGCCTCTTTCATGGATGAAACTTTCAAGTATACCCAATCATCTACTTCAAACTCTAACGCTCTTCTCCTAACATTAATGTAGGATTTCTGACGACTCCACGCTGTTTTCAACCTCTCTTGAATCACTTTGACTTTCTCCATAGCTTGATGAACTAAATACGGTTCTATCAACCCTGCTTCACCAACTTCAAACCATCCGATAGGAGATCTGCTCCTTCTCCCATAAAGAGCTTCATAAGGAGGCATTTGTAAGCTAGAGTGGTAGCTATTGTTGTAAGCAAATTCAATAAGGGGTAGGTGATCATCCCAATTACCCTTGAAATCAATCACACAGGCCCTCAACATATCCTCTAAGGTTTGAGTAGTGCGCTCTACTTGGCCATCTGTTTGAGGGTGAAAGGCAGTACTTAAGTTCACCTTTGAACGTAAGCCTTTTTGGAATGACTTCCAAAATTGTGCAGTAAATTGTGCACCTCTTTCTGAAATAATCGAAACTGGCACTCCGTGAAGTCTAACTACCTCTTGAATATACAACTTACCATAATCCTCTGTTGTGTGGGTAGTCTTTACCAGCAAAAAGTGGGTTGATTTGGTCATTTGATCTTTAATCACCCAAATAGAATCATGCTGCCTGCGAGACCTTGGCAAACCTGTGATAAAGTCCATATTGATCATCTCCTATTTCCATTCTAGAAGTTCTCCATACCACCGTGCCTGTGGAGCTTTACTTTAACTTGTTGGCAATTTGAACACTTAGCAACAAACTCTGCAATGCCCTTCTTCATACTACTCCACTAATATACTTCTCTCAAATCGTGATACATCTTTGTGGAACCCGGATGAATGGAATATCTGGAGCTATGAGCTTCCTCTATAATCCTGTCTTGGAGTTCATCCACCCTTGGTACACACAATCTGCCTTGATACCTCAATACACCATCTCCCCCTTGTTCAAAAGCCATAACTTTTTGCTTATGAACATTTTCCTTCAACTCAAGCAAAATATGATCTTGGTCCTGCTTCTCTTTTACTTTTGACACTAATGATGATTCAGCCCAATTCTTCTCATGAACTTTCAACTTTCTGGAGGCATAAGCTATAACCTTGCCATTCTGCATTAATACACAACCCAAACCAACTCTAGACACATCACAATAAACAGCAAAGCCTTGCGTACCTTCTGGTAATGTCAAAACTGGGGCAGTAGTGAACCTCTTTTTCAATTCTTGAAAGCTTTTCTCACAAGCTTCAGACTATTGAAATTTCACTATCCTCTGAGATAACTTGGTCAAAGGGGATGAAATAGATGAGAACCCCTCTACGAACCTTCTATAATAGCCAGCCAAACCCAAGAAACTCTGAATATCGGTTGGAGAGGTGGGTCTAGGCCAATTATGCACTGCCTCTATTTTCTGGGTATCAACTTTAATTCCCTCTCCTGACACAATGTGGCCTAAGAATGCCACAGACTCAAGCCAAAACTCACACTTAAAGAACTTGGCATACAACTCTCTATCCTTTAGAGTTTGGAGAATTATTCTGAGATGACTAACATGATTTTCTTCATTTCTCGAATAGATTAGTATGTCATCAATGAAGACGATAACAAACATATCTAAATAAGGTTTGAATACTCTATTCATAAGGTCTATGAATGCTGCAGGCGCATTGGTCAAACCAAAGGACAAAACTAAGAACTCATAATGACCATAACGGGTCCTGAATTATGTCTTTGGAATGTCACAATCCCTTACTTTCAACTGATGATAGCCTGATCTGAGGTCTATCTTAGAGAAACAAGTAGCACCTTGAAGCTGATAGAAAAGATCATCGATTCTCGGAAGAGGATATTTGTTCTTGATGGTAACCTTGTTCAACTGGCGGTAATCTATACACATCCTGAAGGAACCATCTTTCTTTCTCACAAATAAGACCGGAGCTCCCCAAGGTGAGATACTTGGTCGAATAAAGCCCTTATCAAGGAGATCTTTCAAGTATTCTTTAAGCTCTTTCAACTCTCTTGGTGCCATTCTATATGGTGGAATAGATATAAGATGAGTATCTAGAATAATGTCTATACCGAAGTCTATTTCTCTCTTAGGAGGAACTCTAGGAATATCATATGTAAAGACTTTTGGAAACTTTTTTACAATTGAAACTGACTGAATACGAGGTATCTCAATACTAGATTCATTAACTCAAACTAAGTGATAGACACACCCCTTGGAAACTAACTTTCTTGCCCTTAGGTACGAAATGAAATGACCCTTAGGCACTGCTGAACTACTACTCCACTCTATAACTGGCTCATTCGGAATTTGGAACAACGACTCAAGTTCTACAATCGATGGAGGCATAACAAGCATAAAACCAATCCATACCTAGAATGACATCAAAATCTACCATGTATAATTCAATTAAATCAGCCATGGTGTTCTTGTGATTGATGGATATGACACAATCACGATATACTGGCTCAGCTAGAATAGACTCCCCAACATGTGTAGAAACACAAAAGGGTTCACAAAGTTTCTCAGGAATAACATCAAAATTATTTGCAACATATGGAGTCACAAAAGATAAACTTGCTCCTCAGTCTAGCAAAGCATAAACATCAAGAGTAAAGACTTTGATCATACCAGTGACAACATCTGGAGAGTTCTCTTGCTCTTGGTGACTAGTGATCGCATAAAGGCGGTTTTCTTCTCCGCCAGTACCGGAAGTAGCTCCTCTAGGTGCAGCCCTGTCTGATGGAGCAACTGATGAAACTTGGGCTCTATTGCCCTGATTCCCATTACCTTGCCGGTTCTTGGGTCAATCTTTCATGAAATGACCCTCTTGTACACACTTGAAGCAACCCGTGGAGCCATCGCGACACTTACCTGGGTGGGTTCTACCACACTTAGAACATGCAGGAGGCCAGTTACCTCCTTGTGCCACACTACCCTGAGATTGGGTAGGGCTAGCCCTGAAGTGCTGTGAATTCTGACTATTGTACTCAACTTTGTTTCTGGGTGCAGCTGCACTAGCAGATGATGGAGCAGATCCCTTTTTCTTTTGCTGAAAGGAAGAACGATTCACATTACCTCTTTGCTGCCCGGACTCATTTCCTGTCTTTGCTTTCTTGTTTCTAAACTCCTTCCTATCCCTCAGCTTCTCTTCCTCAACCTGCTACACATAGACCATCAACCTTGATATATCCATGTCACCTATTATCATTGCAGCCCTACCTTCCTTACTCGACAGATGAGATAGCCCAGCAACAAACAAGCTCATTTACTCTTCATATCCGCAACTATCTCCGGAGCATAACAGGATAGTTGGGTGACATTCAACCCATACTCATGAACGCTCAAAGAATCCCATTTAAGTGTGAGGAACTCTTGTACCTTAGCCTCTTTCAATTATCAGGGAAAGAAACGCCCTAAGAAAGCCTTCTCAAAATAAGCCCAACTCGCAGGTGGTACTCCTAGCTCTACCCTTCTTCTACTGGTCAAACCAAGTCCTAGCAACATTCTTCAGTTGATATGCAGTTAGTTCAACTCGCTCTGTATCGAAAACTTGCATAACATCAAATACCTTTTGTAGTTCCTCAATAAAGTTCTCTGGTTCCTCAGTAGTGCTTGAACCAGTGAAACTTGAAGGGTTCATCCTTAAGAATTCGCGGATCGTCGAAGTGTCAGCCTCTTCTTGTCGATCCCCTCTTTGTTGCCCAACCTGGTTAGTCATAGCTTGACTTAGCATCCTAATCGCTTCTCTGAACTCAGCATTGGTAACTTCTCCTTGGGGTTGTACTTCAGGTGCATTGGGTACTCCTTGCTCCTCAACATTACGCCTAGCAGGACGACCTCTGACAGCTCTTCATGGAGGCATAATTAACTGAAAAACATGCACAAGCACGAATTAGAAAGAAACTTTTTAGAGATCAAACTCTAACGCACGAAATGAGTGTGAGAGAAGTGAGAAAGTTTCCTAAGTGTCGCAGCCTCCTAATTATAGATATTGCGCTCTTCACACCGATAACTAGGACTCTACTGACATGGCTTCATAGACTCCCTAGGACTCTTGAACTCTGTGCTTTGATACCAAGTTTGTCACACCCCGGGCCTACACCCTGGGTGGGACTGATACTCAAGAACCATTGCTGGCCCCAAGCGAACCATTTGCCTGACTTACTTACTCAGCGAAAGACTCTAAGCAATATTACAATGAACAAATGCATTTCTACTCAACTGTTTAATAAAATAACTAAGAATGTTAAAAGGCCAAACATTCAACTTGGCCAAATTGGCAACTCAAGTCTTAACATATGGAATGGTAATGTAAAGACAACTAAACTACTAATTGTCTATGAAGCCTCTAAAACAAGGAGAGATGTCGGGACAAGACCCCTAATCATCCTAAAAACTGAAATAAAAAAACAAATGATAAAAAGAGTTCTCCGAAATGCAAGGAGGCTCACCAACTGACTCTAAGTGATCAACTGGATCAACGGGGCCCTGGATGCTGATACTGATTTCCTGTGTCTGCATCATTAAAAGATGCATGCCAAATGGCATCAGTATATTGAATGTACGAGTATGCGAGGGGAATACTAAATATAACATAAGCTTGAAAGGAATCTGAAAGAAACACTTACCTTGGCTTTACTCAACTCATGAATAACTCAACTCAAAATGCAGTGTAAAACAACAATAATAGTGCAATTTATACAAAGCATTTAGAACAGTAAATAACAACTCAATTTGTTAAAGAAGTGCAATAACAAACTCAACTTTACTCATATATCAAAGTTATATAGTTTCTGTGGGAGTTTCTCTAACCGACAACCACCACTATGAGCCTAAGTGGTGATACAACCTCTTGCCCATGCTGCCAAAACTGTCCTATACTTTGCCGTCATATAGAACGCCTTAAATAAGTAGATCCACTAGTCTATGCTAAGAAGCACTTAAGGAATCATCTAAAAAGTATGATCCTTTACTATCCATGACGGCTACATAGTTTATGTAGACTTGAGTTATTATGATATGCATCCCCATATCGGTGCTCAATACTACTCCCAAAAATATACTTAGCTCATATGTTTTAAAAACAAAATTTCTTTCTTTGGTTTGAGATAATTACTCAAAACTTAGCTTAAAAGCTCTTCTTAGAAATCGGTGTTTCCCTTTCTTGTTAAAATGTGAAAACATTTTTAGACATTTCGGAATACTTAGTTCCCTGATAATCTTTGATGAAATGAACTTCATTATTTACTTATTACTCAACTTGAACTTAAGTCTTAAAACAAAGTTAAAAACACTTGGAAAAGACTTCTTGAAATAACTCTAAGAACTTCCTAGGCTTGACTCTTATCTTTCCTTGAATTTGAATTTATGGATTCAAGGTTATGATTCTTGTTTCTGGATGATTTCTAGATGTTTAGAAGTCATTTAGAGTTGTTAGAATCAATTGGAAGTGTTAGTACACTTTAAGAGGAGTTAAACGGGCTAAATGACGAAAAATGGATGGGGGCAGACGATTCGGGCACGCCGCGCCATCCCCAACTTACTGGGACTCGTTTCTGGCACACTGCAGGCGCGCCTCTCCAGCCTCTCTGGCGCAGATGGGGCGCGCCGCGCCAGACCCTCCCCAGGTGCGATCTGACGAATTTCTCTTCTCATTTTCTAATCTAAATTCGACTAAACTCTATCCCTTTTCTCAAATGCTCTTTAGAATAAGATACCCAGAACATATACACAAAGATTTAACTCAAACAACTCAAGGAATCAACACTCTAATCTCAAGAAACTCCTCAATCTCAACCCAAATTCAAGAACAAAAGCAATTCAAGAACACCCATCAAGAACATTCAAACTTCCAATCTTTTATAACGAATTTACGCTGAATTAAACATGTTTGGCATGTGGGTGAATGAACCCAACATTATGAAAGTCTCACATACCTCGTAGGAGCAAATCTTTGATGAAATCCGCAATCAATTCCTTACGAAAATGACGAATCTTGATTTTCCTCTTCTATTCTCTCTGGCGTTCTTCTCTCTAGAACCCTAGCGTTAATTTCCAATTGTGCATACTGAATCAATTCACTAAAATGAATTAAATTAATTAGGTAAGGGAAAGACCAAAATACCGTTCCAAAATCCGGATTAGACTTTCCTTATTTGAATAGCCCAACTTCGAATGGGCATATCTCACTCATACGAACTCGGAATCATGCAAACTCGGCGGCGTTGGAAATATTATTCCAAGATATTTCCTACAATATCTAGAAACACAACTAACTCATCCTGAGCTAGGAGTTATGGTCGTTTGAAGTTGACCGAAAATCCAACTTAACATACTTAACAAATTTTCCAGATTTTTATATTCTTTCCAAAAATAACTATTTCAAAATTTTAACTTATTTATATTTCTTTCTAGTTACAGGATGTTACAATGGAAGCTTAGATACCTCTTAGGGATCAAACCCATGGCGAAAATTCGCAACAAAACTCAATAGCCTCGACGAACGCCTTGATCCTTTCCTCTTTTCTCTTCTCTTCTCTGCTTGAACTCTCAACTAAAACCCTAGGTGTATATTAGGATTATAAAACTCTACCCAATCAGATTATACCCCTAAAACCTTACCAAAAATGAATTAAATCTGATTGGGTAAGGAAAACACGAAAATACCCTCACTATTTTTGGGTAACTTTCCTTATTTGGACAACCCAACTTCAAACGGGTATATCTCGCTCATACGAACTTGAAACTTAGGAAACTCGGTGGCGTTGGAAAGATAATTCAAAGACCTTTCATTTGATATCTTATAGGCCACCTAACTCATTCTGTACCAAACATTATGATCATTTGAAGTTGACTCAAAACTTAGAAGAACTTAAGAATGACTTGAATGAACTCTCTTTAGTTCTTCTTGGAACTTAAGGTGCTACATCTAGTGACCTTAACACTTACTAAATTTTAAAGTCCTTGGTGAAATCCTACTCACAACAAAGGATGGTTCGAGTCTTAGCTAAAACAAATTCTGAGATATTACAATTACTATTCTAAAATATTTAAAAAATTTCAGGATAAAGTATCAAAATGACAAAGATACCCCTCTCAACACATTTGATAGTTTAGGTGAAATTGGAAGTAAGAATTTATTTAAATTTTTCGTGTAAAACCATTGTGTTCCAAACACACACGCAAGTGAACGTGGTCATACAAGTAATATAAAATTTTAAGTTTAGATATCATACCTACGTAAATATGTCGATTAACTATTTACTAAATTAAATTATTGTTAATTATTTATTCAAGTGGTAAAGTCAAAATTATATTTTCAATTAACTAAACTAAAAATAAAAAGAAGTTAACTAATGAACAATTAACCAAGCAAAGAACATATTTTTTTCATTATTAATGAGATGAAATCGATCTAGATCGGTCACTTCACTAGCAATCATGTTGATTAATCACTTGAACTTACTCTGACCTTTTATTGAGTTACTAGTTAGAGGTTGATAATGCTTTATTTAGTGTTTTACCAACAACTATAAGACAACTCGATTATTTCTAATGCCTATATTTTTATGGTTGTCGATCGATAAAGAAGTGCATGTTATATATCATCTGTATCAATTGAGCAAGGCTAATAAGTACATTCCTATCCATGTTAGCTTATTATTTCCTTTTCCCTATAAGGATCACATCCAAACTTTATTTTTTCTTATTACACTTAAAAATTTCCTCTTTTGAGTCTAATTTACGAGTCACATATAGTATTTGAATGGTATTCAAACAAACAAATAATTAAGCTGAAGAAGAAGAAGTAGTTGCACGAGCCATAGTACGATGATAAATATCTTAACAAGTCAATTATAGTTCATACAATAACAATTATGCAATTATCATAATTCTAGATGAGAAATTTAGCTCCACATAGACATGGAGGAATTACAACAAATCATTCAAAGAAAAATATAAAAATAAATAAATATGAAGAAGAAAAAATTAGCTCCACATAGGCAAGTTGCAATGACATCCGCAGAGTCACTTGGGGCGATGTTGTAAGGCATTCTGCCAAATGCAGCTCTTCATAATTATTCTTCTTCCATTTTTCTTCAAAATTTTCCACGTAGCCAAATTGTCAATTACACAGTGGATTCAAGTGTTTTTAAAGGCATTTTCAGGAAAAGTTTCAGGGGTGGAGCGTAGCAAAAATACTTCAAAACGCAAAGTGAAGACGCTAATACTAGAATTTAGGTTGTAGGTCCCATATGTAAAAACATAGGTCCGATCCTAGAGGTAAAAACACATACCTTGGGCGTTTATTTTGATTGTTATTGTTTTAAAATATTTTTGCTATAAATCATCTTTATTATTATTATTATTATTATTATTATTATGATTGGTGTAATGATATATATACATTATGCTATCATATTTTTCAGGTTGTAGTGATTTCTTATAAAAATATATGAATAAATAAACAAATAAAGCAACTCTCATAAAAAATGACACCACCGTAAATAGCCTTTTAGATAATCATGCCTAAAACTAATATGAAAGAGATTTTATAGCATTATGTTATACATTTTTTGTCATACTCGTATACTTTTTATTGCTTCCTTCTTTGAAATATATAAAGAACGGACAATGTAAATATTAGTTGAAAAATGAGAATGACTAGTGATGTGGTGATAGATGATATTATTTTAAAGATTATATCTCGGTTATTATCATTTTTTCTATTGTCAGCTTTCTCAAATAATAATTATGGTAATTTTTTTTAAATGTTATTGATGATTTATTTAAATTTATTTGCGGAATTAATGAAAGTTTTATTTTTGTTTATTTTCTTAGTAATAAAATTATTGTAACACCTCAGAATTTGGAAAAGGGAGAAAATGGATTTTTGGGTTGTAGGTTGTGTCTACTATTCCCATCTATGGACCATAGAAGCTTCTACATACAGTAGGTGGCAACCATAGGAATGGAGAAATTATTTATTTCAAAACAAGTCCAAGACCCTTTGTACGGTTCACAAGGACGACCCGTCATTCCATCTGCGAGTTGTAGATAGGTCTCGTAGGTGACCCCTAGACTTGGTGAAGTTTTAAAGTTTAAAGTTGGTTTCTACGGTTGGCATGTACGGACTGTATGAAGACCTACGAGTCGTACATGGATTCCATCAAAAGTTGGTCTAAATTAATAGTCTCTGATCATTTCTACATTGACCAGGACAGTCCGTAGAAGGACTTACAAACCGTAGGTCCAAATCGTAGGATGGATCGACTGTTATTTTTAAGGGCTTTTAAGTCTTTTTCCTAATTGATTAATGCCTAAACTAGGTCATTTTGATCCTAATCCTAAGCCCTATATAAGTCTTTTAAGCCTAAAAACTATCCATTCTAAATCATTCTTCTAAAATCCCTAAATCCCCTCCAAGATCAGCCCCAAATTTCCCTCAAGAACTAAGGAAGGAGAAAGACATGGTTTGACTTGAAGAGCTCCAATTCACCATTGATTGCTAAGGGATGTTAGTATTCACCGATGGAGTCCTTTCCTCCATAGGGTTCCTAAATTCTCCAATTTTATAACTTAGATTCTCCAATCAAAATTAGGATTTTATTCAATATATGATTTCATTTCAATTATGATCTAATTGAATGCTTTCTATCTTTTTATGCATGAATTGAAGTAATTACATGTTTTAAAGTTAAATTCACATGAACCCATGCATGATCCACGATTTCTAGATCATGATCATATGATGAAACTTATGAACTATGAAAGATGAATTTATAAAGATATGCATGTTGTTTTATAAAATTAATATAAATGATTTAAGGTTACTTTGAGAGTAAATCATCAATGTTGTTGTTGTTGCGAAATGATTTCTCACATACTACTCAAATCATGATTGTGAAAGATTTTTCTCACAAAAGGATTCATAAGGTTGAAAGGTTTTCTCACCTAAGTTGAATCAATATTAATGAGCTATTCTAAATGATCTTTAGCTTGAATTAGTTGCTTAATTGTGTCTTTCCATGGACGATGAGATGAATTATGATTAATGACTATTCTGTGAGATTTATACTTAGCACCGAGAAAATATTGAGATAGAAGCTCTCCCTTTAGTTGAGGCCGGGTTTCTAGTAGCAATCACTCTATCTCATAAATTATGTGCCACCATAGGTTTGTTTTCGATAGACATTAGCAAGTGGATCCACTTTAGCTCAAGTTTATGGTTCTTACCTTGACAAGCAAGGACATCTCTTTTCAGTATGAGATAGACACTGGATTCCATGTTATAGCTCACATGCTCTATGTTGGTTAAAGATAAACTTCCCACAATAATGAACTAAGGTTACTTTCTAAAGTATCTCAAAAGTGTTTTATAAAATGTTTAGCTTGCATTGACCATAATTATGACTTATGTTTTCCTAACATGTTATTTTATGATTTAGCTTGGTCATTGCATGTCATGTAAATTTCTTTTAGAATGATTTTATAACTCTTATGCATTGCTATCATACTTGGTACATTCCATGTACTAATGCATACTTGTGCCTACTTAATTTCACTAATGTAGGGCCCGATGCTCCTATTTCCCATACTCATGGCTAGCTTATTCTTTTGGGTTTTTGAAGATTTGTGAGTCCTCATGATCCGAGGGCCAATAGTCTTTTATTGGTTTTATGTCATTTCCATTTTCAGACTTTGTATGTGATGTATGGGTTATGTCCCAATCACGTTCCTTATGATGTACTAGATGGTTTTGATACTTATGTTTAGACTTACGCTTTTGTCAAACTCTTTTGTATGAAATGTTATCTTTTGAAGTCTTTACTTATATTATCTTGTATGATGTATGCTAAGTGGCTTGTGTAGGGCCTCTTAGGGTTCTATACGCCATGTTATGCCTAGGGTCTACTTTGGATCGTGACAAACTTGGTATGCAGAGCACAAGGTTTAGAAGGGGTCCTAGGATGTCTCATAAGTCACATCGAGTAGAGTCTTGTTCATGAGTGTGAAGCGTGCCACATATATGAATAAGGGGCTATAAGATGTTTATGAACTTCCACTTCTTTCATCATTCTAAAGTCGTGCGATAGAGTGTAACTCTATATGCCTCTTTCCTAATCCTTATCCCATGCTTTTCAAGATATGGCACATCGAAGAGCATATGTTAGGAGGAATTTGAATTAAAATGTGGAACGAGAAGCTCTTCAAGAAGCTCCACAAGTTCTGGCCGACCCTTTGGTTGAGCAAGTGACTAATGTAGAGTTTAGGACTACTTTTCAAGTGTTGGCTCAAGCCATGACTGCCCAAATAAATAGGGAGGTTGTGGTCCCCGTGAACCTAAATATGGGTACAATGGCAACTAGAGCGAGATACTTCACTAGGATGAAACCCCTGGAGTTTGATGGTTCCAAAGTTGAAGAAAATACCAAGAGTTTATTGCTAAGGTGTACAAGGTGTTGATGAGCATGGGAGTGACGCCGGTGGAAAAGATGGAATTGACCGCTTATCAACTTAAAGTGTTGCTGAAGTTTGGTTTAACCAATGGAAGGAAGAGAGGGTGGTTGATATGGGTCCTCTTGATTGGGAGAATCTTAAGGTTGCTTTCCTCGATAGGTTTTTTCCCCTTGAGATGAAGGAGGACAAAGTACTTGAATTCATTAACCTTCATCAAGGGAATATGATTGTGAAGGAGTATGCCTTGAAGTTCACATAATTGTCTAAGTATGCTCCTACTATGGTATCTGACTCTATGGCAAGGATGAGCAAGTTCATTTCGGGTGTGTCTGAAATGGTGGTTAAAGAATGTCGTACCACCATGCTCATTAAGGAAATGGACATTTCTCATCTAATGATTCATGCTCAACAAATTGAGGAGGAGAAACTCAAGGAAAAGTCTAGGGAGGCAAAGAGGGAAAAGATCGGTGATTGTGACTTTTCACATTTAAGGTCCGATGGACATGGTCGTCCTAAGTTCTGACAAAGGTTCTCTGGTCAAGGTTTCTCCAATGCTTCAGCTGCAAAGTTCAACAAAGATATGGTGTCCAACCTTAAGCCTCAAGGAGAAAACGGTAGTGGATCTTCATTGACTACTTGTGCTAGATGTGGGAGGAAGCATGCATGTAAATGCTTAGTCGGTATGAATGGTTGCTTTGGTTGCGGGAAGAGTGTTCACAAGATAAGGGATTGTCCATCGGTTACTACTAAGGGAAAAAAAGGTATACAAGCTCCGCCTAGTGGTTCAGGTTCAAGTGCCCCAAAGCAAAATTGATTTTATGCGCTTCAAACTCGCCATGAACAAAAGGGTTCTCCCGACGTGGTTACGGGTATGTTGAATGTCTTTCATTTTGATGTTTATGCTTTGATTGATCCTGGTGCCACTTTGTCTTTTGTGATGCCATATGTGGCTATGAGGTTTGATGTTCATCCGGATGTGTTGATAAACCATTTTTCTGTCTCTACTCCTATTAGTGAATCTATTGTGGCTAAGAGAGTCTATAGAGATTGTCCATCTCCTTACCCCCATAGAATCACTCATATTTATCTTGAAGAGCTTGGTATTTTAGATTTTGATGTTATTCTAGGCATAGATCGACTCCATTCTTGTTATGCTTCTGTTTATTGTAGGACCCGAGTGGCCAAGTTTCATTTCCCTAAAGATCCTGTCCTAGAGTGGAAAGGGGGAAATTTTATGCCAAAGGCTCAGTTTGTTTCTTGTCTTAAAATATTTTCTAAGGGTTACATATATCATCTTGTTCGGGTTAGGGATACAGATTCTGAAACTCCTATTTTTGAGTCAGTCCCCGTTATTAATGAATTTCTAGAAGTGTTTCCTGATGATTTACCCAGTGTTCCTCCTGAAATAGACTTTGGTATTAACCTCCTCCTAGATGCGCAACCTATCTCTATTCCTCATTATCGTATGGCTCCGGTGGAACTTAAGAAGTTAAAAGAGAAATTGAAAGATTTGTTGAATGAGGGTTTCATCTGATCGAGTATCTGTCCATGGGGTGCTCCAGTTTTATTTGTTCGAAAGAAAGATGGTTTACTTCACAGATGTTTGACTACCGACATTTGAACAAGGTTATCTTTAAGAATAAATATCCTTTTCCAAATATAGATGATTTGTTTGATTAACTCCAAGGAGCAAGTTGCTTTTCTAAGATCGGCCTTCAGTTGGGTTATCACCAATTGAGGGTGAAGGCAGATGACATTCCGAAGATGGCTTTCCGCACTTGTATAGTCATTATGAGTTTTTGGTAATGTCGTTTGGCTTGATTAATGCTCTGGCCGCATTTATAGATTTGATGAATAGGGTGTTTAGACAATACCTTGACATGTTTGTGATTATGTTTATTGATGGCATCTCGATTTACTCAAGGATCGAAGATGAGCATGTCGATCATTTAAGGATTATGTTGCAAGTCCTCAAGGACCAACAACTCTTTGCAAATTTTAGTAAATGTGAGTTTTGGTTAAAATCTGTGGCTTTTCTTGGTCACATTATTTTCGGTAAGGGTAGTGAGGTAGGTCCTAAGAAAACGGAGGAAGTTAAGAGTTGGCCTAGACCTCTATCCCCTTCGGATATTCGAAATTTCTTGGGTTTGGCTGGTTACTATAGAATGTTTATTGATGAATTTTCTTTGATTGCCTCTCCATTGACGACATTGACCCAAAAGAAAGTTAAGTTTGTATGGTCTGAATTGTGTGAGAAAAGTTTCTAAGAATTGAAAGATAGACTTACCTCCGCTCAAGTGTTGACTTTACTGGAAGGATCCGATGGGTTTGTTGTTTATTGTGATGCTTCAAGGATTGGACTAGGGTGTGTTCTTATGAAAAATGGAAAGGTTATTGCTTCTGCTTCACGACAACTTAAGATTCATGAAAAGAACTATCCTACACATGATTTGGAACTAGCGGCAGTTGTTTTTGTCTTAAAGATTTGGAGGCATTACCTATATGGTGCTCATGTTGATGTCTTTACCGAATACAAAAGTTTGAAATATGAGTTCAAGTAAAATGATTTAAGTCTTCGCCAAAGGAGGTGGCTTGAGTTACTAAAGGATTATGACACGAGTGTCCTCTTTCATAACGGCAAGGCGAATATGGTGCCGAATACTCTTAGTCGGTTATCCATGGGTAGCGTTTCTCACATTGAGGATGATAATAAAGAGCTGGTTTGAGATGTTCATAGATTGACCCGATTGAGTGTTCGATTGGTTAACTCCATCAAAAGTGGTGTTATGGTTCAAAATGATTTATAATCGTCTTTTGTGCCAGATGTGAAATCCAAGCAAGGTATCGATCCAATTTTGGTTGAATTGAAGGAAACAATTCTTAAATAGTTTGTTGAGGCTTTCTCTCGAAGGGGAGATGGTGTGCTTTGGTATCAAGGTCATTTGTGTGTTCCCAATATTGATTATTTGAGGGAGAATTTTTTATCAGAAGCCCAAGTTCTCGATATTTCATTCACCCGGGAGCCACCAAGATGTACCGTGACTTGCGGGAGGTCTATTGATGGAATGGGATAAAGAAGAATACTGCGTAATTTGTGGCTAAGTGTCCTAATTGTTAACAAGTGAAAGTTGAACATCAAAAGCTGAGAGGTTTATCCCAAGATATTAGTATTCCTACTTAGAAGTGGAAACATTTGAATATGAATTTTATTGTTGGTTTATTCTGTACCCAGCGAAAACATGACTCGATTTGGGTTATTGTAGACCGTATGATGAAGTTTGCGTGATTCCGAGTTTGTATGAGTGAGATATGCCCATTTGAAGTTGAGCTGTTCAAATAAGGAAAGTCTAAACCTTACCCAATTATTTTATTTCGTTTTTGGGTAATTCGTTGGGGTCTAAAATGATCTTAGTCAGTTTACGCTTTTGGAAAAAGAGTTAGGGTTTTGAGAGAAGAGAAAAGAAGAGGAGAAAGGAGGAGAAAAAGCAAGAATCGCTTGTGGATTTCATCAAGGGGTGATCCTTACGAGGTATGTGTGATCACATAGCGTTGGGTTAGTTCACCCACACACCAATCATTATTTATTTAAGAAAATTTAAGTCTTTGAAAGTGTAGAAATTGAATTCTTGATGGGTTTGTTGAAGTTCTTTTGAGTTCTTGATTTGTTGAAATTGTTGAGGAGTTGTTTGATCCAAATTCATGTAATTAGGTGTGATTTCGAGTTGACTGTTTCATACTTTGAACATATAATCGATTCCAAGTGTTTGGAGAAAGAGCCAAGTGAAATTAGAGGGTTTAGAGATGAAAAACGAAGAAGAAAAGTCGGGGAGCACCTGGGTAGGGCCCTGGGGCGTCGCCCCTCTCAAAGCCCCAAGAAGGGTTCTCTAAAGTATGGGCTCTGGGGTGCCGCGCCAGCCAGCGCGCTCCACCCCAACCTCTGAAGTTTTAAGGTTGGCGCCTCGCGCCTCTCAGAGCGCTAGGATCGTCAGTTCTTCCCATTCCTTCCCCATCTTTCCGTACTAGTTCCTTAGCAACGTACCTATGTTTTCTAGTCGATTTTTATACTCTAAGGTACATCTAAACATCATGAAATCATCATAAACATGAGATCATGAGCGTTGAATCCATAATCTAATTCAAGGAAAGTTAAGATCATAGTCAAGAGAAGTAAGAGTCAAGTTTAGAGAAGTTCTTCGAGTTTTCGAAAGCCTTTTTCCAAATGTTTTAACTTTGTTTTAAGACTTAAAGTACAAGTTAAGTAAAGAGTAAATAGTAAAGATTGAAGTTTATTTCTTCAAAGACTATATGGGGACTATGTATTCCCAAAGTGTTAAAATGTTTTCACATTTAAACAAGAAAAGGAAACCTTGATTTCCAAAGAGCCTTTGAGCTAAGTTTTCAGAAAAGAGTAAACAGTTTCACAATTAAGTAAGAGAGGAAACTTTGATTTCCAAGAAAGCCTTTGAGCTAAGTTTTTGAGAAATTATCTCAAATCACAGAAAGAAGTATGTTTTTAAACATAAGAGCTAGTATCATATTTTGGGAGTAGTATTTAGCACCGATATAGAGAGTTCAGAAAACTCCCTGCCCCCATAAACCATGTAGCCATCATGGGTAGAAAAGGGTCATACTTTTTAGATGATTCCTTTAGTGGGTTTTAGCATAGACTAGTGGATTCACTTAGTAGTTCAGGTTCTATACCCTCGGCAATGTATAGGACGGCCCTGGCAGCGTGAGACAAAATGATGTATCATCACAATAGCTCTTACGTGATGGTTGTCGGTTAGAGAAACTCCCACAGAAGTAATTGTATTCTTATATATACACTTTATTTGTATTTTTACATACATCTCAGAGTTATATTGTATCTTTGCATACACACAGAGTTAACATCCATGTTTTAAACAACTTTTCTTTACATTGCACTTGTTTTAAACTGTTTTATATTGAAATGAGTTCAGTTATATTTAGTTGAGTTGAGCCAGGTAAGTTCTTCAGTTCCTTTCAAGCTTATGTCTTGTTTTAGAATCCCCCCCCGCATACTCGTACATTCAATGTACTGATGTCATTTGGCTTGCATCTTTGTATGATGCATCAGCATCCAGTGCATCGTTGATTCAGTTGAGCACCCAGAGTCTTGTGGTGAGCCTCCTTGCTTTTCAGAGGATCTCTTTTTATTGCTTTCAGTATTAGTTAGTTCATTAGGATGTGGTGGGTCTTGTCTCGACATCCATCTCAGTTGTTTTAGAGGCTTCATAGACAATCAAATGTTAGTTCTTTAGTATTTTCATTTTCATTATCTTATGTTGAGACTTGAGTTTGCCTTATTGGTAAGTTAAATGTTTTCTTTATAACATTCTAAGTTTTATATGAGTTATCTTTGAAAATTTAATTCTTCCACTGAGTAAGTAAGCCAAGCCAAGGGTTCACTTAGGGCCAGCAATGGTTCTCGAGTGCCAGTCCCGCCCAGGGTGTAGGCTTAGGGTATGACAAAATTGGTATTAAAGCACAGAGTTCAAGAGTCCTAGGGAGTCTATGAAGCCGTGTCTGTAGGGTCCTAGTTATCGGTGTGAAGCGCGCCACATCTATAATTAGGAGGCTGCAACACTTATGAGATTTTCTCACTTCTTTCACACACATTTCGTGTGTTAGAGTTTGATCTCTAAAAAGTTTATTCTAACTCGTGCTTGCGCGTGTCTTTTAGATCATGTTTCCACGAAGAGCTGCTAGAGGTCGTCCGGCTAGAAGGAATGTTGAACACAGGAACAAGGGGTACCTAATGCACCAGAAGAGTAACCCCAAGGAGAGGTCACCAATGCTGAGTTCCATGAGGCTATCCGGATGTTGAGTTCTTAAGGATGAATCCTCCAAGCTTCACAGGTTCTTGTGTTACTGAGGATCCAGAGAATTTTGTTGAAGAACCTTAGAAAGTTTTCAAAATTATACATGTTGCTGATACTGAGAGGGTGGAACTAGCTGCATACCAAATGAAGGGTGTTGCTAGAATTTGGTTCGATCAACGGAAGAAGAACCGAGTTGAGGATGCACCACCTCGAGTTGGGCTTATTTTGAGGAGGCCTTCTTTGGGCGTTTCTTCCCTCGAGAACTGAAAGAGGCTAAGGTACGAGAGTTCCTCACACTTAAGCAGGATTTCTTGAGTGTTCATGAGTATAGTATGAGGTTCACATAACTTTCCCGGTATGCTCCGGAGATGGTTGCTGACATGAGGAGCAGAATGAGTTTATTTGTTGCTGGGTTGTCTCGTCTGTCGAGTAAGAAAGGTAAGGCTGCAATGCTAATATGTGACATGGATATAGCAAGGTTGATGGTCTATGTGCAACAGGTTGAGGAAGAGAAGCTGAGGGATAGAGAAGAGTTCATGAATAAGAGAGCTAAGAAAGGGAATGAGTCCGGGCAGCAGAAGAGTAATGTCAACCGGTCATCCTTCCAACAGAAACAGAAGGGACCTGTTCCATCATCTGTTAGTGCACTTGTACCTAAGAACAAAAGTGAGTACACTAGTAAGAATTTCAGAGCCAAACCTACCTATTCTCAAGGTAGTATGGCACAAAGGGGTAGTAAGCCTCCTGCCTGTGCTAAGTGTAGTAGGAACCACTCAGGTACATGTCGTGAGGGCTCCACTGGTTGTTTCAAGTGTGGCCAGAATGGTCATTTCATGCAAGAATGTCCAAAGAACAAGCGGGGTAACGGTAATGGGGGCAATAGAGCCCAGTCTTCTTCAGTTACTCCACTAGACAAGCTACTTCAGGTACTGGCAGAGGAAAAAACCGCCTATATGCTATCACTAGTCACCAAGAGAAAGAGGATTCGCCAGATGTTGTTATTGGTATAATCCAAGTCTAACTCTAATGTTTATGCTTTGCTAGACCTAGGAGCGAGTTTATCCTTTGTAACTCCGTATGTTGCGATGAATCTTAATGTTATTCCTGAGCAACTTTGTGAACCCTTTAGTGTTTCTACACCTGTTGGTGAGTCTATTCTAGTAGAAAGAGTATATCGTGATTGTCCCCTTTTTGTCAATCACAAGAGTACTATGGCTGATTTAGTTGAGTTAGACATGGTAGATTTTGATGTCATTCTTGGTATGTACTGCTTTATAATATGCCTCAGTTGATTGTGGAACTCGAGTTGTAAGGTTTCAGTTTCCAAATGAGCCAGTCTTAGAGTGGAAAAGTAGTTCAACAGTGCCTAAGAGTCGTTTTATTTCGTACCTTAAGGCAAGGAAGTTAGTTTCTAAGGGGTGTGTGTATCACTTAGTCCGAGTTAATGACTCTAGTGTTGAGATACCTTCTATTCAGTCAGTTCTAGTAGTAAAAGAGTTTCCAGAAGTTTTTCCATATGATCTTCCCGGAGTCCCTCCTAAGAGAGAGATAGACTTCGGTATAGACCTTCTTCCAAATACTTGTCCTATATCTATTTTGCCATACAAAATGGCACCAGCAGAGTTAAAAGAGTTGAAAAAGCGGTTGAAAGATCTCCTAGATAAGGGTTTTATTCGACCAAGTGTCTCACCTTGGGGAGCTCCGGTCTTATTTGTGAGAAAGAATGATGGTTCCCTTATGATGTGTATAGGTTATCGTCAGTTGAATAAGGTTACCATCAAGAATAAGTATCCTCTTCCGAGAATTGATGATCTCTTCGATCAACTTCAGGGTGCCACCTGTTTCTCTAAGATAGACCTCAGATCTGGCTACCATCAGTTAAGAGTAAGAGAATGTGATATTCCAAAGACAACTTTCAGGACCCGTTATGGTCATTATGAGTTTCTCGTTATGTCCTTTTGTTTGACCAATGCGTTTGCAACATTCATGGACCTTATGAATAGAATATTCAAACCTTATTTAGATATGTTTGTTATCGTGTTCATTGATGACATACTAATTTATTCAAGGAATGAAGAAGATCAGGCTAGTCATCTCAGAATAGTTCTCCAGACTCTAAAAGATATAGAGTTCTATGCTAAGTTCTTGAAATGTGAGTTTTGGCTTGAGTATGTGGCATTATTAGGCCACATTGTGTCTGGAGATGGAATTAAAGTTGATACTCAGAAAATAGAGGCAGTGCAAAATTGGCCTAGACCCACATCTCCAACTGATATTAGGAGTTTCTTGGGGTTGGATGGCTATTATAGAAGGTTCGTAGAGGGGTTCTCATATTTCATCCCCTTTGACCAAGTTAACTCAGAAAACAGTGAAGTTTCAATGGTCTGAAGCTTGTGAGAAAACCTTTAAGGAATTGAAAAAGAGGTTGACTACTGCCCCAGTTTTGACCTTACCAGAATGTACGCAAGGTTTTACTGCCCCAGTTTTGACCTTACCAGAAGGTACGCAAGGCTTTCTTGTTTATTGTGATGCGTCTAGAGTTAGTTTGGGTTGTGTGTTGATGCCGAATGGCAAAGTTATAGCTTATGCCTCAAGACAGTTGAAAGTTCATGAGTAGAATTACCTAACCCAGGATCTAGAATTGGTTGCCATAGTTTTTGCTTTTAAAATATGGCACCATTATCTTTATGGTGTTCATTTGGAAGTGTTCACCGATCACAAGAGTCTTCAGTATGTGTTTACTCAGAAAGAGCTTAATCTCAGACAAAGGAGGTGGTTAGAATTACTCAAGGATTATGACATTAGTATTCTTTACCACCCAGGTAAGGCTAATGTTGTTGAGGAAGAAATGAGAGAGTTAGTGAAAGATGTGCATAGACTTGCATGCTTAGGAGTCCGACTAATGGATTCCACAGAAGGAAGAGTAGTGGTGATGAATGGGGCTGAATCATCATTAGTGTCAGAAGTGAAAGAGAAGCAAGACCAAGATCTTATTTTTCTTGAATTGAAGGTAAGTGTTCATAAACAAAAAGTAATGGCTTTTGAACAAGGGGGAGATGGTGTATTGAGCTATCAAGGTAGATTGTGTGTACCAAGGGTGGATGAACTGCAAGAGAGGATCATGGAGGAAGCTTATAGCTCCAGATATTCCATTTATTCAGGTTCCACAAAGATGTATCGCGATTTGAGAGAAGTCTATTGGTGGAGTAGTATGAAGAGGGGCATTGCAGAATTTGTTGTTAAGTGTCCGAATTGCCAACAAGTTAAGGTAGAGCACCAAAGGCTCGGTGGTATGGCTCAGAATATAGAACTTTTGGAATGGAAGTGGGAGATGATTAATATGGATTTCATCACAGGCTTACCAAGGTCTCGCAGGCAACATGATTCTATTTGGGTGATTATCGATAGAATGACAAAATCAACCCACTTTTTGCTGGTAAAGACCACCGATTCAGCAGAGGACTATACCAAATTGTATCTTCAAGAAGTGGTTAGAATTCATAGAGTTCCGGTCTCTATTATTTCAGACAGAGGTGCGTAATTTACTGCACAGTTTTGGAAGTCATTCCAAAGAGGCTTGGGTTCAAAGGTGAACTTAAGTACTGCCTTTCATCCTCAGATAGATGGGCAAGCAGAGCGCACTATTCAGACCTTAGAGGACATGTTGATGGCTTGTGTGATTGATTTCAAAGGTAATTGGGATGATCACCTACCTCTTATTGAATTTGCTTACAACAATAGTTACCTCTCTAGCATCTAAATGGCTCCTTATGAAGCTCTTTATGGGAGAAGATGCAAATCTCCTATTAGATGGCTTGAAGTTGGTGAAGCTAGGTTGATAGGGCCATACTTAGTTCATCAAGCTATGGAAAAGATAAAAGTGATTCAAGAGAGGTTGAAAATGGCACAGAGTCATCAGAAATCCTACACTGATGTTAGGATAAGGCAGTTGTAGTTAGAAGTAAATGATTGGGTATACTTGAAAGTGTCACCTATGAAGGGTGTTATGAAATTTGGTAAGAAGGGGAAGCTTAGTCCCCGGTATATTGGCCCTTATAGAATATCAAAAAGGGTAGGTAATGTAGCTTATGAGTTGGAGCTACCACAAGAGTTAGCCGCGGTTCATCCAGTTTTTCACATCTCCATATTGAAGAAGTGCATGTGAGATCCTTCATTGATCATATCAACTGAAGATATTGGGATCAAGGATAGCTTATCTTATGAAGAGATTTCAATCCAGATTCTAGATCGCCAAGTTCGCAAGTTGAGACCAAAAGAGGTAGCATCAGTCAAAGTTCTTTGGAGGAACCAATTTGTTGAGGAAACTGCTTGGGAAGCTGAGGAGGATATGAAGAAGAGATATCCACATCTCTTCAAATCCGGAGAAATTTCAGACCAAGGTACTAATTCTCTTCTTAGTACTTTTAAATTTATAAGTTAGCATGTTGTAATTGCATTTCTTGTTGGGTGTTTGAGCTGAATGTTACATGTTAAACCCTTAGCCTAGTAGGAGTAATCTCATTCGAGGATGAATGTACCCAATTGGGATATATTGTAACATCTCGCTAATTGAAAGAACTAGAAAGAGCTAGAATTAGAAAGAGTTGTTTTTGGAAAGAATGAAAATCTGGAAAATTTTGTTAAGTTAGGATAAGTTGAGTTTTTCGTCAACTTCAAATGACCATAACTCCTAGATCAGGATGTGTTAGGTGTTCTTTGAGATATTATAGGAAAGATATTGGAATAATATTTCCAATGTCGCTGAGTTTGCGCCATTCCGAGTTTGTATGAGTGAGATATGTCCATTCGAAGTTGAGTTGTTCAAATAAGGAAAGTCTAAACCGGATTTTAGAAGGGCATTATGGTCTTTTCCTTACCCAATTATTTTATTTCATTTTTGGGTAATTAGTTGGGGTCTATACTGATCTTAGTCAGTTTACGCTTTTGGAAAAAGAGTTAGGGTTTTGAGAGAAGAGAAAATAAGAGGAGAAATGAGGAGAAGAAGAAAGAATCGTCAAGATATTCAAGAATCGCTTGTAGATTTCGTCAAGGGGTGATCTCTACGAGGTATGTGAGATCACATAGCGTTGGGTTAGTTCACCCATGCACCAATCATGATTTATTTAAGTGAATTTAAGTCTTTGAAAGTGTAGAAATTGAATTCTTGATTCGTTGAAATTGTTGAGGAGTTGTTTGATCCAAATTCATGTAATTAGGTGTGATTTCGAGTTGAATCTTTCATACTCTAAACATATAATAAATTCCAAGTGTTTGGGGAAAGAACCAAGTGAAATTAGAGGGTTTAGAGATGAAAAACGAAGAAGAAAAGTCGGGGAGCACCTGGGTAGGGCCCTGGGGCGTCGCCCCTCTCAAATCCCCAAGAAGGGGTCTCTAAAGTATGGGCTCTGGGGAGACGCACCAGCCAGCGCGCCCCACCACAACCTCTGAAGTTTTAAGGCTGCCTCCCCGTGATGCTTATCATGACCAACGACACTAACCTACGGTTCTAGTGTCTACGATCGTCGATAATATAGTAACCAAACTAAAGGTTGGGGTCGTGTCCCAATGAGTGGTTTTGAGAATTTATAGAAAAATAAAATTTAGTTCTAACTAGTCGTAGTTAAAGATATTAACGATTAAAAACATAGTAAATTAAAGGGGGGTGACACAAAAATGTCAAATATCAATTTGGGGGTTTTGTCACAATTAGTAAAAAACAACAAAAATAACAAGAAAATCAAGTATGGGTAAGAATTCTTGGGGTGTGACCGCAATACAAGTTGAGATAAGTAGTTGGGTACATGCTTTTGAAAGGAAATTTGTAAGATAATAGTGACTAGGCTAAGCTTTAAATGGAAATAAGTTCCCTCTCGGGCAACTTACCCCATCTCAAATGCGTTCCTCTCAGACACCAATTTGCCACATGAAGACTAGTCTACGCCTTACCCCATTCACTCTATCGAGCTGAGTGTTAGGATATGGAACTAGGGCTCACCCTCTCGGGCTGAACCTCATGTCGACCCACTCCTTAGGCCATCAGTCTAGTGGTCTTGGTTTCGCGACCTCCTTCTCGGACATGCCGAAAACACATGGGTGGCTTTGTATTTGAAACTACAAACCCTCTAGGATAAACCACAACCACTAGGTGAAATCACCATTAAACTACATCTAGCCTATCAACAAGCAAGACCCAACAATAATATCAACACATAGTTGCTAAATCACACCCTAAGAATGGGGTTTTTAGCCACACATCAAGAAATAACAAAATACACTTAAAATGATAATGAAATCAAATGGGTATAAGAAATTAAACCTTGATTTAAGCAAAGGAAGAAGAATGCAGAAGATCCACTTCCAACTTGGGGAAGATGAAATCCTTCTTTCTTCAAGTCTCCCAAAAACCCTCTCCAAACTTGAGAGAAAATATCCTAAAAGTACTATTCTATTCTGGAAATCAAAATAAAATGTTCGACTCTTTAAAATTAATAACAATTTTAGTATTTATAGACTTCAGAAAATAGCATTGGCGGATCTTTCGGCTTAGTTAGTCGATAACGCCGAATGACTCGGCAACTAGCCCTTCTTCTGTTTCATCACCGTTTCATGCTTGCCTTCAGCACTTCACGTTCTAGACCATTGGGCGGTATAGTACTGCTTCGCGGAAATATTCCGCGAAGCACCGACTACTCCTTCTATCGCCTTTTTGACCTTTCTCCTTCAAGGCTTCGCGTACTGGAGCAAAGGGCGGAATGAATCCTTTCGGCGCATCGTGTGCTTGGCAATGCTCAGGCTTCAACATCTTTGTTCTTTTCAGCCCTTTTGTTCCTTTTTGCGCCTAAGTGTCCATGCTTCCACTAAAACTTCAAATACCTAAAACTTAAGAGTTTTCATTAGATATTTAGACAAAATAAGCATTCGAGGACACTGTTCTTATCAAAATAAAGCCCTAAATGAGTCCAATTTGTGGACTAATCAACACCCCCAACTTAAACTTTTTCTTGTCCTTAAGCAAACTCAAGTTCAGGCATTCAAAAATGGTGTCTCAAATAGTGCTACACAAGACTCAATCATGAACATACACAACAAGACTCAATTACTTGTGCAAGGATCAATTGTGCACTCAAAGATTCTTGTTGTGACATACCATTACCAAAGATTCTCATGTTCGCAATACTTACTACTTGTGCAAGTTCAAGCTCAACAAAAAGTATCTAAATTCCCTCACATGAATAATGATTCCATATTCTCACACAGAGGTTAATTAATTCAAAATCAGGAATCAGATGCAACGCTCACACTCAAAAAGAGGAACATAATGCATGTTTTCACCCATAGGTTTGCCCTTATTTTCCAATCGACTTTTGATTCGGTTTACTCAAGATCAGGCTTTTCTAAGGCTTGTAATGGGGCTAAGTGTAAAGGTATGGTCATTAGGCTCAGTGAGTCTTTCATCCTCGTGAGTTGTGGTGTTCTCAAAATGTCCCTTTTTTACCTTTATCAATTCTTTTTCTAGTTCTTCTAAGTCACCTTTTTATTCACCTTCATGGATTGCTTGGGAACCCAATTGCCTTCGTACTTTATTCAACTCGTTATTTTTTAATTGAAATGAAAGGGTTTCCACTTTTATGCACTACCATAGGTTAGGGGGGACTTTTCTTGCACTTCTTGAATTCTCCTTTTCCTTTTCACCACACCCCCAACTTAGGCTTTTGGCCTAAGTTGTCTATTCACTAAACTACAACTCAAGAGGATCACAGGTAGTGGGTCAAGTAAGGTCTAGGGTTTATCAAGGTTCTTCCAAAGAAAGGTAAGGCTCAAAGGGTGTTCAAAAGAGTTTCACACACTCACAGGTAGGCCACAAAAGAAGTATGTGTCAAATTTAGCTCACACTCTTTAAAATTGCCTAAGATCATATCAAGAAGATACCTTTCTAAATCAATCAGACTAGCAGGGCAAATTCTGGATTTATTCATGCCTGGTTCAAAGCAAGCTATTCACACAAGGCATTGACACTTAAGTCAAACAAGACTACACACTTTCGCTAGTGTGCAACGGTCATTACAAGAGAATCAATTCAATAAATGGCTAGTCACAACGAGATGCAAAGAGTTCACATATTGTCTATGCAACTTCATTTGGCCTCATCATAGCCGTATATTCATGTTCGTTCAATTGAGAGCACTATTCTAGTCATCGGTATTGATCGAAACTGAGACTTAAATTTTTGCAAAAGAACAACCACATTCATTTCACGATGGGTGGACAAAATGTGTGAAAAATTCAATTTTTTTCGGAAGGGTCAAAATCATTTTGCAATTAAACCCAAAAGAGAGCTGTATGCTCAAACAATCGCAAAGCAGTTTTAAAAACACAAATAAAAACAGATAACCCAAATGTACACCAAAACACAAATATCCACTAGCACACAAAAGATGGGCCTCACCCCACCACAAATAAAAGCAATTTGTCCTCAAATGCAAGTAATAAGAATCCAAAAGTAGATTTAAGTAAGATAGAGAGGATGATAGAGAAAGGTCCTGTCTACGCAGTCTCTCTATCTGCTGGGGAATCAGTGCCCGGAGTGACCACTAGAAGGACTAGCTTCACTGGATCCCGCAGCAGAAGACTTTGCTAAAGAAGCTTGCAAGCAGTATTTTTCATGATTTCTTCAGTCTCGGCTATGTCATCCGCTGTAGCTTCCTCAAATATCTTTTCGTCAGTTTCTGCCTCTAGTTCAGGATCAGCTATATGCTCCATTCCATCTTCATGTCCTGCGGCAGTCTGAGGCATTTCGGGCACATCTAGAACTTCCATTGTTCCAAAGATCATGGATATATTAGTAGACTTTAGGTAGTCCACATGTTTCTTCAGCTCTACAATGGTGGCCTTTGTGGCTGTTACTTCCTTTGTGGCTCCTTGATCTTGCTCACACATTAACATTCTGGCCTCTAGAGCATCAATAGTAGTACTCAGTGGTCTCACAACATTGTCGATGGCAACCTAAATCATGCCTGGAGTGGAGCTTTTTATGTTGGCAGTTCGACAATTAGCAGTTTGGGAAAGTTACCCCATTCGGATCAAGGATGCTTGAGTGGTCGGTTCACGGTGGGCAACAACAGCTGGAGGCCCAGGGGTCGGAGTAGGCAAAGATGTCTCTGCAGGGATAGATCTAGTGGCCACAACTTCCTTCTCTTTCTTTTATGCCTGGTCCTTAAGATATTCGGCTTCGATCTTTCGGATACTGGTGGAGGCGATGGCAGCCAATTCCACATCCTTCATTGCATCGCCAGGCACCCGAGCTCTTTTGCATAATTCAGTGATTAATACCGGGAAATAGAGAGATGTCTGTCCCTGCTTTGCATGCATATGGATTTCAGAGGAAATAATCTTCCCGAGATTTATCCTAGTTTTCTCCATGATGCATCCAAGACAAGCTGCCTTAGCATGACGAAGAATTGATTAATTCTGTGATGGCATAACTGTGCTGCTGATGAACCCAAACCAGTATCGTGCAGTTATGTTAAGATTTTTCTTCTCAATTGGAACTCCTTCTGCTAACCATGTTGAAGCATTATTATCTGAGATTAGTGGAGCTAACCACTTTTTCATTGCATCTAGCTTCTGTGTCCTGATCAAGTGCTGGCAGTGGTCATTAATCTTATCGGACATTCCCAAAGCTATGTTGATAGTCTCACTGTCACAGGCTACCGTCCTTCCTCTGACAACCACATGGTCAACTGCTTTAAAAGATAAGACTAGCCTTTTCCGTTGAGGTACTAATGCACTGTATGCATCGTAGAGCTCTCTAACCCAGCTTGGTATGTATGAGCTGCGATGTTTTGTCAAGATTTGGAATTTGTGGTATTTCAGGCACTCCATCACTTCTGGATACCTATCAATAACCCCATCAATGGAAGGTCTTTTCTCCTCAATGATTGTTCTCAACCATCCGCCTTTGATCTATTCATTGATCCATGTTTGGGACCTTGTACTGGATATGCCAGCACTAATGTTTGCCCTGAAGCTGGGGGAGTTGGAGTTGTGGATTGACTATCTCTAATCCGATGTGGATCATGTATTCTTTTGGATCGTAGCTCAGCTCTCCTTGACTCTGTCTGGTAATCTCCATCAGATTTTGCACTCTCACTGTTATATGAGGGTGGCTCGGTGCTGTAGAAGCATGTGTTGTCAAAGCTTGCAGCGGATAATTCGAAGGCTTTGCCCTTCCCCTTGCTTTTTGACGTTGTGGTAGCTTTTTCGCTGGGTGAAGGTGTGTTTTCCCTGATCACGATTCCTTTATCTCCCCTCTAGTCGGTTGTTTGGCCATATCTGCAAAACGTTAGAGAGAATAGTGAGTAATTACATTTTAGCTTAAAATTTCAGACACACTCGCCGATCTAATCAGCGAATCGTCAAACTTCTTTGGCGATCATAAATATGTCCGTTGAAAGTTACAGAGCTCACAACACTTAAGATAAGAATTTAAAGGCAATTTAGGTCTAGTAGGCAAACCGTTGAATGATTCGGCGAGCTTAACTCAACTCGCCGACTGACTTATCGTGCTTGAGATTCAACTCACTTTTCAAAATCGATCGCACAAACCTCAAAAGCAAGATTAAACTATGCATTAGTGAAATTTAGCCCAGACCCATAGCACCCAATTGTGGTCAACACCTATTATGCGTAGTTCACAACATTTAGTTCCAAGGTATATAAAGTGAAAAAGAAATTTGCATAGTAACAACAAATAGGCCCCAATTTACAAATCAGAAGCAAGCATTCAAAAATTTCTACTCATATTAGAGAGATCTAACACGCATTAATGGACCTAGATTGCAAATGAGGTTGAACTCTTCAAAAGCGGACAGTTCTTTTTTTTAGAAGCTAACCTTTTTTGTTGAGTAAATGAAATTGTAATGCTAGGCGGCAATGAAAATCCGAGTTCCAAGCGTGAATCCGTGACTAAAACACTAGTTTAAGGTGATAAAATGTAAATTACTACCTTGGTGTGAAGTTATGGAGTTTGAGAGTGAGAAAGAATGAAGAAGTGTAACTGTTGGCAATATATGCTGTTCAATTTGTGTCCATTTGGCGACATTAGTACACTCGCCAACCTACTCGGTGATTCGCTGAGTGGTCATCTATCTCTCCATTTCTGTAATGCATCAGTTTCTTGGGGATCAAGTTGGCTGATTGAGTCGAATTCGCTGGATAGGTTGGCGATACGCCAACTACTTTTCGATGTCGCTGAGTTTTACAGGATCTGTATAGCACTTGCATTGAGCCAAACGGCAAATCCAGTCGGGGTCGCCGACCTATTTGGCGGTTTGCGGAATAGACTTCTGCTCGCTACCCTTCACTTTTCTGCAATTCCTTCACTTTAACTTACAACATCAACGCACCATTATTCCTAAAAGAAAAAAACCTAATCATTTATGACCTTGGGTTGCTTCCCAAGAAGTGCCTTATTTACCATCGTGGCACGACGCAAGTCATTGCTCAAGTTTCATTGTTGGGGTTGGCCATGTCCTCATTAGGCCACCCCCTATTTCTCTGCGGACGAAGTTGAGGCAACGCATGACTCATTTGATCCTCGAGCAGTTGGACAGCTTTAGAATGAGACCAAATAGTTTGTTTCATTCCTTCGATGTCTTCTTTCAATCCTTCCAGCTCTTTGTCTTGCTCAGTCACCTTACAGAGAATAGTTGAGAGCATTCCCTCGATGCGTTTGATCTCTTTGTTCTCAATGTTTCTTCTATTATGAGGGGAAATGTATTTATCCTTCCTTTTGCAATGATCTTCGACCTTTATCATATTTCTTTTTAACTTATCCATTTGAGTCATTAGTGCGGTCATCAAGAAATCCTTTTCAACCTCTTGGCTCATTTTAGCCATATTGTCAAGTAGTTGGACTGTTATCGTATATGGTTGCTTTAAAGTCCCGGCCAGGATGGAGTTGGTCAATTAACATCTTGTTTCTGGGGCCAAGACTTCGGTAGAAGCAATCAAGGAAAATCGTACCGGGAATTCCATGAGTGGGGCATTGAGTTAGCAGTTCAATGAATCCTGCCCATGTCTCATGGATCCACTTATCTTCCAATTGCTTGAAGGTTAGGAGACAATCCTGATACATCATTACCTCTAATGGAGGAAACTCCATTAGCTGCTGAATATTTCTCGGTTTCCCTTGTTTAGATTCCGACAAATCACAAAACAAAACTAAGATTAAGTTAGTGAACTACAACTACGAAGAACAAAAAAATTACTAATCTAAAATTGTCAAATAACACCACTCCCCAGCAGCGACTCCATTTTGATGCTTATCGTAACAAACGACACTAACTTACGATTCGAGTGTTACGATCGTCGATAGTATAGTAACCGAACTAAAGGTTGGGGTCGTGTCCCAAGGGAGTGGTTTTGAGAATTTATAGAAAAATAAAATTTAGTTCTAACTAGTCGTAGCAAAAGATATTAACGATTAAAAACATAGTAAATTAAAGGGGGGTGACACAAAAGTGTCAAATATCAATTTTAGGGTTTTGTCACAATTAGTAAAAACAACAAAAATAACAGAAAATCAAGTATGGGTAAGAATTCTTGGGGTATGACCGCAATAGAAATTGAGATAAGTAGTTGGGTACATGATTTTGAAAGGAAATTTGTAAGATAATAGTGACTAGGCTAAGCTTTAAATGGAAATAAGTTCCCTCTCGGGCAACTTACCCCGTTTCAATTGCGTTCCTCTCGGACACCCATTTGACGCATGAAGACCAGCCTACGCCTTACCCCACTCACTCTCTCGAGCTGAGTGTTAGGATATGGGACTAGGGCTCACTCTCTTGGGCTGAACCTCATGTTGACCCACTCCTTAGGCCATCAGTCTAGTGGTCTTGGTTTCGCGACTTCCCTCTTGGGCATGCCGAAAACACATGGGTGTCTTTGTATTTGCAACTACAAACCCTTTAGGTTAAACCACAATCACTAGGTGAAATCACCATTAAACTACATCTAGCCTATCAGCAAGCAAGACCCAACAATAATATGAACACATATTTACTAAATCACTCCCCAAGAATAGGGGTTTTTAGCCACACATTAAGAAATAACAAAATACGCCTAAAATGATAATGAAATCAAATGGATATAAGAAATTAAACCTTGATTTAAGCAAGGGAAGAAGAATGGAGAAGACCCACATCCAACTTACCAAATGAGATAAATAAATTCAAAGAAAAATTGCAATTAGAAGATGAATTAGAAGAAAAACAAGAAAATAACCAAGATAATCTACCTGAAATAAGAATTGATGAAATAAACGACGATGATCTAGATGAACAACATTCGGAAACAAGCGAAACATATATAGAACTTTTAGTAAACATAGATAATACAAATAATTTAGAAGTAAATACAGGAGACATAGACATGGATGAAAAACCTAGTACATCAGGAATAAAAAACCCAAAAAATTATTATAATGCAAACTATGAACAATATGATAAAGAAAAAACTATATGGGATAAAAGATTGAATAAAAAATGGACACCTAAACCAATAACTGAACAACATAATTTTTTAGATTTGGACTGCGTAGCAGATATAAATAAAACAATCCA
>JAJOOR010002434.1:0-111136 GCA_036250505.1 Solanum acaule | reverse complement strand
CTAAACAAGTTTCCGGTAACTTCCGAAGCACATTTTAAGAACTTTTTGGGTCAAATTCAATTATAACCATTTCATTAAGTTCTCGACTCCAAACTCACATGTGAGGCTCTAGTTTCACTCTATCATTTTCCGGGTCGTTACAGGTGGAGTCCCGAGTAATTACCTGTAGAAGCGGGCATAGCGGACTGAATTGCCTGGGCTGCAAGTGTCGGACACCCTGAACTTCTGGTGTAAAAACCATGAAAGTTACATGTATTCTTAGATTTCTTAGCCAAAGCCTTAGTCTGACCGTCTTGCCTCACCCCCTCCACTTGCTTCACAAAATTTGTTACCTCATTAAAACTTTTCCCCACAGAAGTCATGTGCACAGACAATACATATAACTCAGAATTCAGTCCCTTAACAAATAGATGGATCCTCTCTTCATCAGTAGTCACCAATTGCGTAGCATATCTAGACAAAGCATGGAATTTAGCCTCATAAGAAGTCACAGACATACCACCTTGCTCAAAAGCCATGAACTCATCTTTCTTACGATCTCTCAAGGTCTGGGGGACATACTTTTCCAAGAACAGAGCATGAAACTGGGTCCAAGTGAGTGGGTGTAAAGCTGAAGATCTGGATTCCACATAAGCTCTCCACCACTGCTTAGCCTCGCCCTGAAGTTGAAAGGTCACAAACTCTATGCCATGTTGATGGATAATTCCCAACTTATGAAGCCTCTCATAACAATCTAGAATTAACTCATAGGCGTCCTCACTCTCGGAACCATGGAACACAAGCGGTTTCAATTTCAAGAACTTAGTTAACATCTCGTGTTCATTACCAGTCATAATCGGACCCAATAAAGGATGAAAGAAAGCATCAGTATCTACAGTTCCACCCACCTTGGGGACAATGATAGCAATAGGGGGATTGACGGGAGCTTGAGTTGCTTGAACTGTGGGGCGAACTCCACGACCAACCAATCCTTTCAGGAACGACATAATATTTTAAGCTAACACTGGGTCTAAGGGAGGAGTACTTATTGTCTCAGGCTACACCTCATCCTCTTGTCTAACATTCTCCTCAGTCTCAACCTCTACATTCTCCTCTATCTCTTTATGATGCGCAGGAGGAACCTCATTCCTGGGAGAATTCACAACTGGTGCTCCATCCCTAGTAGGCGCTACCCTTCCTCAGCCTCTGCCCCTTTCTCTTCCTCTACCCCTGCCTCGACCGCGACCTCTTGCTGTGGATTCTTTAGCTGGCGCATTGACGGGAGCTACGGGCCTGACGCCGTTGAACCTAGTGTTAACCATCTGCGGACAGAAGAGTGAAAGAGATTAGATACCAATTTGGATCACCACATACGAATTGGAACCAAGTTATAGCATGAAAGGAGACAAGAGAAAACAAAGAGATTTCCTAAAGTTCTATAGCCTCTCGAAGAAAATTACAAATGTCTCTGTACCGTTGCATAAGACTCTACTAGACTCGTTTTGGGACATCAATATCAACGAACCTAGGGCTCTGATACCAACTTTTTCACAACCCAAACCATCGTGATCATTACCCACACTAACATTCCGATGGGAGAACAGTTACTACAACCCAACTAACAAAATTAATGAAAACTAAAGCATTTAAAGATACAGAAGCCGGTTTAAATGTCTAAAGGAAAAATAGGGATTTCTCATAAACTCCGAATCTAACATAACAAATGCGGAAATAATGCCTAGAACCTGAAGGTCAATGTACCAAAACATCTACGAACGACAATTCTAAGAAAATGGGTGCAACCCCAACTAAACACAAGGAATCTAAATCACTAGTCTAAGTTCGAATAGAAATGGACTAAACATAACGAGAACTCATGGCAGCCTGGAAGAACTGGCTCACCCTTGAATTCGGTTGATCATTGATCTCCTAAATGAGGTCTATTTTTATACCATGATTTTATGTTATTTTTAATACATTTCACTTAAGAGTTGTGTGTGTCTAGGGCCATTTTGTATTAGAATTAATGTTTTTAAGTTATATTAGCAGGAAATATGCTTGGACGAGGTTGAGAGAGACAACAACTGAATTTCTACAGAAGGAGTCACCTACGGACCGTAGGTCGAGTCACGCTCCGTAGGTTGGTGGCGTAGATGGAGCATCAAGGAAGTCTTGACCAAGTGTGGAACAACAGTGGCCATTGATGGACCCTATGTTGACCTACGGGCCTTCCTGCATATCCGTCATTTGTATCAAAAAGTCTGAGTTCCAGTACTTGATGAAAAAGTCTAAGGATGGAACCACGAGAGGGGACCCATGGACCGTAGGTCAACTTACGGTCCGTTCTGCAGGTTCGTTGTTTGCATCTGAAAGTGAAGGTTCCAAGCTTCTAAGAATTTGTCTAAGTCTTGAGCTACAGAAGGGACCTACGGACCATAGGTCGATCCATGGTCCGTAGGTCAGTCTCGTCCATTGAAGAACAATTTATTTCCTTATTTCATTTCCTTTTTGTTTGGGACTATGTTTTCTATAAATAGGGTATGTAAACCTCATTTTTGGGGGTTAGCTACTATTGTTTAACTTTAGTTCTTGGTGTGTTCTTGGGAAATAACTTACAAAACATTAGCAATTTGATTTCCTATTTTCGGTTTATAAAGATTCTTGATTTGAATTTCAATTGGAGATTTCGGGTATCTTCTACTCATTAAGTAAGTTCATGGATTCTTCTTCTAAAAATATAAATTGTTTTCTTGCTACTATGGGTAACCAAATCCACAACTAGGGTTGTGGGAACCATGAGTGATTAACAAAGTATGAATAGTAACTAAGTAATTCTTGAATAGTGTTATTGCATGCATTTATAATTCTTTTGTTTAGAAGTCTTTTTAACGGTGCGCAACATTAGAACTCGGCTTGTTGCTAATTGCCGAACCAAGGAGGTAGTTGATAAGAAAAGAATTATCAACATAGATTTAGTGTGATACTATCTAATAGTCTAATGCCAATTGGTGGGAGAGTGAAAACTAAGCCATACATTGAAGTGATGTCTAATATGAGGTAAAGGTAAGGGTTAGTAAATTATACACATGTAGCCAGACCAAGGTACGGCGTGAAATTCTCTATTTGCCGGACCAAGGACTTAGAGATACATAACTTACCACTTTGCATGTGATACACTAGAAAATGATTACTATTACTAGGATTACCGCGTTATGAGCTTATGGGGAACACATACACCCTAGTTACTTTATCTCATTGATAACTAAAGTTTGAATCTTGCTCGCTTGTTCTCTAAACTACAATCAGTTATTTGTTACACAAAAAACCCCCATTTACTTACTTGTCTCGGAAATAAGTTGACTAAATGAATATAATCGTAAGTTAAGTTTAAGTCTAAACCATATTCCTCGTGGGATCGACCCCAACCTCCAAGTTAGGTTCTTTACTTGATAACGATCGCTTATGATTCTTTAGGGAGGTGTAATTTGAGCGTATCATCTATCAGTAGCCACCTGAAGATGCCCTGTACTCAACAAAGAAAGAGCAAGTGCAGTATCAGTACATAACCACAATCAACTGGTAGGATCACACAGCTATTCCAATAAGTGAAACATATACAAGTAACCACAACATTATAAAATAGGCATATACCGAACATATACAATATTAGTCATCATTTCAGGATCAATGTACAATTTCACATTCTCAATAATACACATATATGCCATCAATGGTCCTCTCATTGAACTCATACCTAAACTATTAGTGTACCGGATCGTGACACCCGTTCCAAGTTAGTGTGCCGGATTGTGACACCCGTTCCAATATGTATGTCGGTACGTGACATCTAATCCTAGTTAGTGTGTCGGATCATGACACCCATTCCATTCAACAGGACACAATCACAATCAAATGTACATTCTCATAATTATATAAGCAAGTGTTGATTCATGGCATACAATCATTCATTCATACTTATTTACGATTAGTGTGATCAATAGTACAATATTCGTATACATACATGCATGCATTATAACATAGCAATTACTAATATATATCACACAAACATGAAATCACAATCATCACTTACCTCGAACAAAGCTTGAATCCTCCTACGAAACTTGATTCTTCCCTTTCCGGATTCTTTCTGCTTTTTCTTGGTCTACAAACAATTAATATAATGCGAGGATTAATAAACGAGGCCTAATTACTTGGATTATGACAAACTTAATAACCCAAGACCTAACATATGATCCCAATACCTAAATTAGGGCTTTTTTCACCATAATTCCAGATCAAAATCTTCCCCCAATAATAATTTCCCAAAGAAACTAAGTTCTATGTGTCGAAAAATGGATTAAGGGAGTAAAATCCTTACCTTTAGTGCTAGAAGAGGTGGAAAACTGTCAAGAACTTTCCCTAGTTCGTCCCTTAGCTCTCAAGAACGAAAATTGCAGAATAATGACGTTTTTGGGGTTTATTTCCGACTTAAGTTGCAGCTAGCCCGTTACGGCGAACCCTGTCCTGCCACAACGACCCTGCCCTAGCGGGATAATTCCTGCCCTAGCGGCTTGCACAGAGACAGAACCTCAGAAATAGAGTTCCAAACCCCCATTTCACAACATACCTTCAACCCATGACACTCAAAAACTACCCGTTCGCGCTAAGATCAGTTTCGGGAGTTCTACTCGCCCGAATTTGATTTTGTAAAGTCGTACGGGTTTCTTAACATCTTAGCTATCTACTCATGTGATCAAATTCATAATTATTTCCCATTTGTTTTCATATTTTCCTAGACCTCACTGACTCCAATTTCATCCAAATCTGGACTGGGTTGGGAAATTTCTAGTTATTACCAAAAAGTTTTCTGGCTCAATTTTTTTCCCATTGGCTTTTCTATAACGACGGGAACAGGTCGTTACATATTCCTACATGGATTTGTTGAAATAAAATATTTAAAAGAAATAATTCATTTTTTTAACTTTTGTTAGATGATAAGAGTATAAGTGAGTCATTTTTGTAACATTAAGGGTATATGTGAACCACTTTTGTATCTAGAGGTTTATCAACTTCTAAATTATAAAGTTGAGGGTATATGTCAGGATCTAAAAATAAACGTGATGGAACTCGTCTAAACCCACCAAGACAAGTCAGCCTAAAATCCAATAATGCAAAAGAAAAATGAAAAATAAATAAACAATAGCATAAGTGCGGAAAACATAATCAACTCATAAACACCCCCAAAATTTGATTGTCACATGTACTAGTTACTAGTGTAGTAACCCATAATTTGAAAGATAAATACAAGTCTCAATGTCTTTGTTTCTAGAATAGAACAAAGCATAAAATAAGGAACAACAGGGCCCGATGGGTTGACAAGAAACTACCTCTTAATATATCCTTAGAAAGCCTCGGAGAAAGATAAAGAAAAATGATCACATGAGTTTGGGTTCGGAACCTACCCAAGTGTAGAAGTAAGGAGTGAGTACCAACAACACGGTACTAAGCAAGAAACCCACTAAACAAGGTATAACTAAGCTAGAATACAACCGGAGTACTCCTTTCATCCTAACCCAACTGCCTCAACTATAACCTTTATAGAAATCAACCCAACATAACAGTTTTACAATACACAGTTCACAAGCATTAACGATCATAGTCTATCAGTCACTATTCAACAATCAACAAGTACCAATCAATCAATAAGAAGAATTGAGTATGTCAATCATAAGTATCATGTATCTCAGTCACAAGTATCAAGTTCATCAAATAACAATAATCAACACTTGCTAGAACGATTTCTCATCGGCATAATATCACTCGTTGGAATCATTTCCCGTCGACATAATAACACTCGCTGAAACTATTTTTCATCGGAACAATATCACTCGCAGGAACCATTTTCCATTTGTATAATCACCATATGTCTCATTAGAGTGTACAAAAATCAATGCAAATTGGAAATTTCACACCATAAGGAAGAGATAATAAACTCAAGCAATCCAAGTCCACAATAATATCATCAAAGAACTTCATCAATCAATAAATTAGGATCAACATCAAGGCAATTACAAAACACAACTATCAACACATTGTATTTTTCATTTTATCCTCTTTTATTCATTAATATCAATCAAGTGGAGTAATTGAACCCATCACCTCATTTCGATTACTCCCCCAACACACACAATGAAGGGAAATATAAGATTCTACAAGTTTTATAGTGTTTAGAAGTTCATTTGTCACAATTGAATCAAAAGTCAATCCAAGACTTGAGCTTTTCCTTTATGAACGATATCCAAGGCCACAAAATCTAATCCAAAAAGTAATCATAATAAGATTTCAGAAATAACAACACACATCATACACTTTGGGTCAGATATACTCCAAAACCAAATTCTGAAAAAGACCTTTCAATCCGATAATCATTCCTTGAATACATTATCCAAGTCGTTTGAAAAGTAATGGTGAAAACCATTTTGAATATGGAGTTGTATTCAACTCATAATCATCATCTTTCTTAAAATCTTATCGTTGACAATCAATTTTGGCCCTCCACAATATGAATTGATCATCGAGCTTCTTTAACTTAAGATAATTTAAAATATTTAGTTTTAAAAAATTCAAAATATTTCTTAAGTTATTTTTATGTAATTTAGTCAATCTTTTATGATTTTAAATAATATGTATGCTTTTATATAATTATGTATATAATTAGTACGTTTTATGAATATTCAAAAGTCATTTAGAAAAGATTATATTTTTACTTAAATGTTTTGTTAATAAGCTTAGTTAATCAATAGTTTATATTTTTGAATTAATTACATTATAATTAAGTTAATTATCTTATTTTTCTAAGATTAAGAAACTCAATAGTTAATTATATTAATTCGTCTCATTTAAGCTTTAGCCGAATTCACTAATTAACCCAAATTGGCAAGAATTGTAATATCTTGTCAAATCTCAAAAACCTTGCATAAACACTATATTTGGCCACTTCTTGAATCAGTCTTCAAAGGAAATCCAGGCACAATTCACTCCTATAACACTCCTAGGAGCTAATTCCTTTTAATATCAAAACACACCCACGATTCCAGTGATACACTGTACACCAACGATACACACAGCCAGACACATATGCGTACGACCCTTTACACATCTTCTTCCTCGTAACAACCAGCGAATGCAAAACCCAACGAACCCGACGTGAAACCCAAAAAAACTTATAGTAATTCGACTCATTTAAGTTTTATCCAAATTCACTAATTAACATGAATTGGCTATGTTTCAAATTTAATTGACTATTTAAATTGGCTAAAATTGTAATTTCTTATCAAATCTTAGAATCCTTGCATAAACACTATATTTGGCCACTTCTTGTCACGCCCCAAGCCTACACCCTAGATGTGGCCAACACTTGAGAACCATTTTTGGTCTCTAAGAAAACCCTTGGCCTAGCTGACTACTTAGCCGAAGACTTACTGAAAAGAACTAGGAACTTCAATTTCATAATTAAACTTAAAATGTCTCAATTATAACTTAACTTAATGAACATCTGGAAACACTTATGAAGTTAACATCAACTATCTCAAAACACATCAACAAGAAGGGGAAATAAAAGAGACTCTTCAACATTTAACTATCTATGAAGCCTATAAATATTAAGACAGATGTCGGGAAACAACTACTGACAACTTCACTAAATTAGGAAAATAACTATGAATTCCTCCGGAAAGCTAGGAGGACCACCAAAGTTAGCTGGAGTGCAAATGGTATCAATGAAGCACCTGCTTATGACCCTACACACCTGTATCTGCATCATAAAAAGATGCAGGTCGAATGACATATGTATATTTAATGTACGAGCATGTAAGGGGGAAACTGAAAGCATAGACAACTGAAATGATAAGGCTGGAAGACATACTCTCTTCAACTCAACTCCAATACAAAAGTAACAATGATAAATGCAATATTTAAAACATTATAAAACAAGAGATATAAACTCAATGATGTATAAAAATACAGTAAGATACTTTTTACTCTTATTTGAGATATTCTCTAACCGACAACCATCACTTTGAGCTACATGATGATACACCGTCTTGCCCACGCTTCCAGAACTGTCTTATACCTTGCCGGGGTATAGAATACTTCAACTAAGTGGATCCACTAAGCTATGCTTAAAAGCAATAAGGAGTCGTCTAAAAAGTACGATCCTTCCATGTTGGTTACATGTTTTATGAGGAATATGAGTTTTCTGAACTCATCCTCATATCGGTGCTCAATACTACTCCAAATAATATATAAACTCATGCTCAAATGTATAAAACATAACTCTATCTCAATTTGAGGTAATTACTCAAAAGATCTTCTTAAAAGAGGTGATACTCTAAAATATCTCAGAACTCATAAACTCATTTAGAAATCAATGTTTCTCTTTTTTTAAATGTAAAAGTGTTACATTTGGGAATACTTTGTTCTCTTATACTATTTTTAAATCATGAATACAACTCTTGTCATGCTCATATTTAACTTCTCAAGACTTAGTTTAAAACCATTGTTGATTACAAAAGAATCCTTAAAATGACTTAAAAGACCTCTTGAACTTTCCTCTTAAACTTACTTTAGTTTGGAATGTAAATTAAGACATGTGATTAGGACATGTAGGATCTATCAAGGATTACTGGATACTTTAGAAGCTAATACAAAGAAGATAATGAGTCACGATTCAAAGGAACACGTTCGGAAATAAAGCACTAAAAGAAAAGGATCAATAGACCATGACGTACCGAGTGACGCATCACCCAAGGGCCAGAACTTTAGAAGTCAGGCCTTGGCGCACTGTTGGCGTGTCGCACCATGGTTTGAACTACTGAAGTTCAGCCTTGGCGCAATGGGTGGTGCGCCTCCCCATCCCCCTACCCAAAAAATTGATGATTTTTTCTTCTTAATTTAGGGTCCTAACTCGTTTAGAATTGAATGATTTCGTCTAAACTCTTCTTGATTATCAAATACAACACAAATTCATAGAATTTCTCATACAAACCTCCTCGAAATATGACTTTTACCAACAATACACAATACAAAAGATTTCACGATCTCCATTGTTAAAGAATTGAACAAAAATCAAGAACTATGCAAGAATCATTTAGATACAATGATTTTGCAAAGAAATTAGATGTATGGCGTGAGGACGAACAAGTAAATCATTATGGGAAGACTTACATACCTGGAATGAACAATTTTCTTGTTGAAATCCTTAGTTCTTGAAAAAACGCTTGAAACCCTGCCCTTTTCTCCTCTTGAAACTTTGCTCTAAAAATATAAGTATTTTGGAATGTAAAAATGTGGTCTAGATCTGATTAGAACCTTACTTGGGGGGCGAACAAAACGTGTTAGGCCTTGTGGGAAAAGGAAAAGACCAAAATACCATTTTCTAAAATGAATGAAATGACTTAAATAGAGAGGCTTCACTCAGATAGGCATAACTTTTTACTCTGAGCTTGAAATTAAGTAGACTTGGCGATGTTGGAAAGATGACTCAAAGATCTTCAATTTGATAGGTCATGCCCTACCTAACTCTTAATCTGCTAAAAGATATGGTTGTCATAAGTTGACCCAAAATTAAAATCTAATGGCGACTTGTACGAACCTCTCTTTAGTTCTTTTCGAAAACCAAGGTGTTACATTTCTTGAATTAGTCTTCAAAGGAAATCTGTGCCCGATTTAGTCCTATCACATTCCTGAAGCCCATTCCTTTTAATACCAAAACACACCCAACAAATCCTAGCAATACACCGTACACCAACGATACACACAATGTGACACGTACGACCCTTTACGCGTCTTCTTCCTCGCAATGACCAGTGAGCCCGACACGAAATCCAAAAATCCCGACACGAAATGCAACAAAACTTATATTAATTCATCTCATTTAAGTTTTCACCTAATTCACTAGTTAACCTGAATTGGCTATGTTTCAAATTCAAATGGCTATTTTAATCTATTAGAATTGTAATTTCTTGTCAAATCTCATAATCCTTGCATAAACACTATATTTGGCCACTTCTTGAATCAGTTTTCAAAGAAAATCCAAGCCCAACATTCCAGTAGACCATTCCTTTTAATACCAAAACACACCCAACAAATCCCAACAATACACCGTTTACCAATGATACACATATGCAGACACATATGCGTATAAACCTTTACGCATCTTCTTCCTCGCAACAACCAGCAAACCCGATGTGAAATCCAACGAACCCAACGCGAAACCTAACAAAACTTATATTAAGTAGTCTCATTTTAATTTTAGCCAAATTAACTAATTAACACGAATTATCTTTATTTTAATAAATTGGCTATTTAAATAGGCTAGAATAGTAATTTCTTGTCAAATCTCATAATCCTTGCATAAACACTATATTTGGCCCCTTGTTGAATCATTTTAAAAGGAAATTTTCCCAATTCACTCCTATAAGAAGCCATTCCTTTTAATACCAAAAAACACCCAATAAATCCCATCAATACATCGTACACCAAAAATACACACATCCAGACACATACACGTACGACCCTTTACGCGTCTTCTTCCTCATAACAACCAACGAACCCGACGTGAAACCCAACAAAACTTATATTAATTCGTCTCATTTAAGCTTTAGTAGAATTCACTAATTTATCTGAATTGGCTATGTTTCAAATATAATTGGCTATTTAAATTGGCTAGAATTGTAATTTCTTGTCAAATCTCAGAATCCCTACATAAACACTATATTTGTCCACTTCTTAAATCAGTCTTCAAAGGAAATTCGAGCTCAATTAACTCCTATAACATTCCTAGAATCCCATTCCTTTTAATACCAAAACACACCCAATAAATCCCAGCAATACGCGGTACACCAATGATAAACACAACCAAACACATACACGTGCAAACCTTTACGCATCTTCTTCTTCGCAACGACCATCAAATTGATGTGAAACCAAGCAAAGATTATACTAATTCGTCTCATTTATGTTTTTGTGGAATCCACTAATTAACCCAAATTTCCTATGTTTCAAATTGAATTGGCTATTTAAATCGGCTAGAATTGTAATTTTTTTGTCAAATCTCAAAATCCTTTCATAAACACTATATTTTGCCACTTCTTGAATTAGTCTTCAAAGACAATTTGAGCCCAATTCACTCCTATAAAATGCACATTCCTTTGAATACCAAAACACACCAATCAAATCCTAGCAATACACCGTACACCAATGATACACACAGCTAGATGCATACCCGTATGTGATAACGCTCAAATATCCTCCTTAAAACCAATTAAAAGGGACAACGGTCATAGTCAATAAAAAATCCAACAAAGAGCCGGGGTGGAATCTCACAGAGAATGGTATATCGTGGAGAATTCCTATCAAGAGATTTGAATTTTAAAATTGTTCATTTGCAATAGTAAGAACAAGTGGGTGGATACTTCCACCAAGTTCATATAAACTTTTAGTTATCAATTATCGCAATTAAACTAAAATGTTGCATATTTCAAGAGATAAGAAGCAATCTAGGGTGTGGGGATTGAAAATTGATGTCACATAGGGGTAATTGTGCTACTCTTTAGTGATGAACATTCATGAATAGGCTAAGTCGTATTCATTGATGCTAATCATCTTTCGATCTCAAAGCATCTATGCATAAAATCTCTCTTTGGTCTCATCCAAATGCCAATCTAAACAACCCAAAACATTAGTCTATTCTCTCTTTCAAGAACATGGAAAATAGTCTCGACCTATTATCTCTATTTTCAAGCAAGTTACATACATCAAACATAAATTACTAAATTCAGACTAAGTACCCACTTCAATCAATCTCTTTTGAGCATCAACCAGAGATCCGAAGTAAGAATTAGGTTGCAACCTTAACCCATAAATTAACCCCATGATAATTAGACCAAATTCATGTATGGATAGCAGCAAAATAGAACATAGCACAATATCCACTACATTAAAGCAACACCCAACCCCATAATTGCAATCCTAGATCTTGGGGTTTTAGCCACTCATCACAAAAAGTAAAGAGATTATATCTTCCATGGAAGCTACCATGGGTAACATGAAATTAGGAAATAACAAGTAAACCCATTTTGGATTCAACTTCAATTTTTCAATTTCAAGCACAAATTTGTAAAACCCCAAAAGCTAGAAAAGTGTTCTTCAAAGGAAAAACTGTTTTTTATCTAAACTCTTCACACACTATGATATTTTCTATTCTATGTCATCTGATATCTAATTTCTCTCTCCATTAGGCTATATATAATTTACCAAAATTAGGCCCAAAATTCCACTACTTGGCCTAGTCGACGACATTAGTCAGGGTCGTCAAACTCGTTTGGTGCATCGCCTCTTGCTCTTCAGCTCGCCTTTTGATACTCTAGGCTTCAGGTATTTTGAACCTCAGTTGGTGAACTTGATTGAGTCAGCCTTTCACGTTCCGTGAATTGCCGAGTACCACCTTAGTTTGCCTTTTGAGTGGTCAATCTTTTCTTTCCATACTTTCAATTTGGTAAATGCTTATCAAGACCGACTTTCTTATTCGGCGCATCGCCTTTTCCACTGGAATCCTTCAACCTGATTTGGTAGGTACAAGTGCTATCCACTGTCATTTTGGGTGAGCTCATACTCAATTGGAGACCCACCTTTCTTGTTAGGCGATCCCAATGTATGGTTTGCACATCTTTTCGCATTTTGGCCATTCTTTCAAATATCAATCCCTGCCTTGTCCAATTTCTTTCATAGCTGCAAATCATCAATATTTAATTAGAATAAGACAATATTAGGCATTTAGGGCACTAATTATTGAGCTAAATAGACCTTAAATGAGTGCAAATCTACCACTCATCAACACCCTCAACTTAAACTTTTGCTTCTCCTCAAGTAAATCAAGAACATAAAAAGCTCAATAAGGGTGTCTACAACATTACTCAATGAGACCTAACATGCAAGGGCCATATGTAGAATATTCCCAATAACATGTTACCCTAAATCATGATTAAAAAGCTTCAAATGATGACTAGACGGTCTCAACACAAGCTCAAGATCACTTTAGTTTCTTGTCTAATGCAAGACCATGTTTCAATAAATGAATTCAAGTGCCCTAACATCATGAACGATTCCATGCTCTCACAAAGAAAATTCAACAAGATGTACGAAATCAATGCAACTCTTACTATCTCAAAAGAGAAATTCATGCAAGCTTTGTCCCATAGATTTGCCCATATTTTGCAATCATCATATAACCTAGTACATGCAAGATCTCTAGGATCTTTCAGGCTTGTAAGGGGGTTGAGGATTAAGGTATGGTCAATTTGGATTGATGACTTTATCTTTTCAAAGCATTATTGCAATCATCATCACATCTTCTCAATTTGTTTTCCTTCATTTTCATTTGAGACCTCAAACTTTGACTTGTCACTCACTTTATTTGGGATCCCCATTATTAAATTTACTTCTCTTTTTCATTTTAATTTTTCAAAAGCATCTTCATCACAATGACTCTTTTTATAAGGAGATGTTCCTTCTTTTTGTAACAACTTTCAACATTGAGTCTCATTTCGTCTTTCTTTTCCTTTCACTTTGCTTTCATTCTTCCTTCCTTTCCACCCCCAACTTAGACTTTTGGCCTAACTTGGCTATCCAAACATAACAATGCTTCAAAAAGGATTTTTGACGAGGACAATTTCCTTCGATAGGCTTTCTTTCGTCTTTTGCCAAAAAATAGGTTAGGTTCAATTGGTACCAAAATGGATACACACCCTCACAAGGTGAGGATTATGGAAAATTGGGTTCCATGTTTGAATTTTTGCCCAATATCATGCCTCACATTCACCAAGATTCAAACAATTAGACTAACGAGGCAAATTCTAGGACTCCATATACATGCTTTCAAGTATGACCTCACCACTCATGACACTTCAAAATACACTCATTTACCACATCCCAAAAATATCAAAAGTGTACATGCAATGTTCATTGCAAGGCTCACATCAAAACGAAACTAGTCAACAAAAGATTTTAAGAGATCTCTCAAAAGTGCAACAACATTGATTCATTCTCACAACACCAACACCAACACTATACACCATGCTTATTTTGAGTACTATTCAAGACATTGATATTGAACACAATCGATCCTCAAACTATTATCAATGAAAACTTTAAGCATTTCACGATTTAAAACTCATGGGGGGTTGGAAAATCAAGAGAGAACGAAATATAAGCAAGAGATACACTTTAACCAAAAGAGAACTATAAAAACAAAGCTAAAGTACTACAATCATTCAAAACACAAAACAAACTACAGTTGAAAGGGGGCTGATGTGAGGCCAAAAATATATTTTCTTATCATTATTTGTCTCACATTTAGTAGCTTTTATTTGCCCTTTTTGATCATGAATTTTATGGATTGTGCTAAATAGTGTATTTTATTTGTAGGAATAAATTGGTGTAAAGTTGAAGAAGTTTGGACTTAAAACGAATTAAAGATGGAAGGTTGAAGAAGGAAATCAAGCAGACAACATAATGGATTAATTTAATTATAATAATATATAATATATAAAGTACAGTAGATTGCAAATTGCGAATCAGTTAAGGTCAATTGTGCCACGTGGCAATTTCTAAAGGCAGTGGCCAACACAGAGTTGAGGCGGTTGCACAATTCTTTGGTCTCCTAATTTGTTTTGGATTCAATTATTTTATTTAGGGTTTCTAACTCTGTAAATTGTCCATAGCAATAATTATTAGGGGGAGATCAATCATAGGGCATCAAATATAGAGTTGTCAATACTCTTTAGGATTCTCTTCTTCTTCTTCTTCTTAGACATTAGTAGCTAAAGACCCTTGTTCTGGGGCTGTGGCTATGGGTAATTGTTGAACATCAATTGTTTTGAATTAATGTTGGTTATCACTTTGAATTACTTTTGTATTCTTGTTTTAGTATTTCATGCTTGATCACCATAGAAATAAATCTCTTGTCTACTCTTAAACTCGGGAGATGCTAAGGTAGATAGACCAAAGGATACATAAAGCTTGAACTTCAATTAAATTGAGTTGATTTGTGTTTTGGAGTGACGCTCGGACGAACACCTAGCTTTATTACCAAACAGGATGAAATATAAATGCTTGGCTATTAGGGTTGCATATCCCCGCTCAACGATGTAGTTCGACATCTAATTGGAGTAGGCGATTAGAGATGGGGAGACAATGATCATAAAATCAACCCTGTAAATCAGTAATTTGATAACCGTAGTTAATTCATGCATGAGATGTGATACATGAAACCCTATACATGCTGCAGCCCTGGAATTTTCCAAATCACTGTAGGTAATTTTATTATTTCATTCCTGCTTTCTTTTCTTTACAAATAAAATTCAAATTCTTTTGGCACTCTTAAACAAATATTTAGACTAGTATAATTTAGTAAATAGTTAATTTGACAAGTACTTTGGATTCAATAATCCGGTTCTCTTAAGAGCCACTATATTACTTGCACGACTATGTACACCTGCGTGTGCAATTGGGAGCAATATGCTTTTGGCGTTGCTGCAGGGGACTTTAGAATTAGAAGATATTTGATTTGTCTAATTTTTGAAGTTAGAAAGCAAGTGTTGACAACTTGATCTTAGCTATTTATTTTGCAGGTTATGTTAAATTTTCAAACTGGAAGACGACCAAGACTTGGTGGAGCCTCTAGCTGAACCCAAAATATTTGTTCATTACCGGAGAAGGCAAAGACAACTCACTTACCCAGTCCCTCTTACTGTTAGTGAACCAGTAACTCCTATAGCAAGAGTTGAACAAGAAGAACCTGTAGTAATGGCCGAGATGAAAGTGAGAGACCTGGCAATACCACGTACCACCAGTGTTACTTCATGCATCCAGAAACCTGAAGCTGGTGGAAGATTTGAACTGAAGCAGAGCATGGTGTAACTATTGCGTAGGAATGGACAGTTCACTAGTTTATTACACGAGGATCCACAAGTTAATATCCATAATTTCCTCAAAATCAGTGACACTTACACTCCAACGGGACTGAACTCAGATTGCGTGAGGCTCACCTTATTTTCCTTTTATCTGCTAGGGGAAGCAAAAAGATGGTTGAATTTTGAGACCGCGAACTCTATAACACCATGGGAAGATCTTGCACATAAGTTCCTTATAAGTTTTTTTCCATCTGGGAAAATAACTAAGTTAAGGAGTGACATATTAAGCTTCTGACAAAAAAGAGGAGAAAACTTGTACCAGGCTTGGGACAAGTTTAAATCCATGTTGCTGAGCTGTCTGCACCATCATCAAGCTAACGAGGTGTTGGTCCACACCTTCATTGAAGGGTTAGAACCCAACACCAAAATTTTACTTGATTCAGTTGCAGGTGGACATGCTCTGGAGAAGACATATGTTATGTTGTTCACGTTGCTGAACAAAATTTTACAAGGTAACCCTAAGTGGAATGGAGGATGAGCCAAACCAGTAGTGCAAAAGGCTGCTGGAATTTTGGAAGTCGATGCAATAACAACGTTAACTACATAAATTGTCGTGATGAAAAATATGATGAATACATACTTCAGCAACCTATCGGTAGGACAAAAGCAAGCTCAGGTAAATGTTGTACAACAACCCCCTACATGGTGTGAGATTTTTGGAGGTGGAGACCACAATGCAGAGGTATGTGGGGCAAACCCATATTCTTTTAACTTTGTAGGAAATGCACAACCTGGAGGAGGTCATCAGAATTATAGTAACTCCTACAATCCCAGTTGGCGAAATCATCCAAATTTTTCTTAGGTAGGAAATCAAAATCAGACTCAAGGTCAAAACCAATATAGACCCAGGGGAATGTACATGGTTATCAACAAAAAGGCCAATGAGGCCAATGAGATCGGCCTAGTAATCGGTAGAGTAGCATGACTAAAGAGGAGATGCTGAAGAAGATCATGGCTGATCAAGCTCAACTAGCCGTTGATGTGAGAAATTATCAGTTAGCAACCCAAAATCTAGAGAAAAAATTTAGGCAATTTGCTAGTGCTCAAAACTCACAACCTCAAGGAGGTTTGCCAGGAAATACTGATCCAAATCCCAAGCAGGTGAATGCGGTAGATACACGTAGTAGGTTGCAGTTGGAGGAGTTGGCTCTGAAGAAGCGAAATGTTAAATCTGCAAGCAAAGAGGGTGAACCCAAGGAGTGTTAGACTGTTGCACAAGAAGAAAGAGTGCAACCAATAGTAAAACAACCTCCACCATTTCCTTAGAAGTTTAAAGAACAGAAAGAGGACGAATGTTTTGGTAAGTTCCTCTCTCTGTTAAAACAAGTTCACATTAACTTGCATTTGGTAGATGTTTTGCAGGGTATACCTAGTTATGCCAAATATGTGAAGGAGATCGTGGAAAATAAGAGAAGATTGACCAAATATGAAACAATGGCACTTACTGAAGAGTGCAGCTCTTGAATACAAAATAAGTTGCCCACCAAACTGAAAGATACGGGCATCTTTACGATTTAGATCATCATAGGGCAGAGCATCCATACGCGAGGGTTGTGTGACCTCGGGGAGAGTATAAACCAGATGACAATATCACTGTACAAGAAATTGGGGTTGGGTAGTCCTAAACCCACCACCATTATCTTACAATTGGCAGACCGGTCAGTGGCTAGACTAGAGGGTGTGGTAGAGGATGTCTTGGTCCATATGGGATCTTTGATATTCCAGTAGATTTTGTGGTGATGAATTTTGAGCCCGATCCTGAGTTTCCTTTCATCCTTGGAAGAGATTTCTTGGCCATAAGGCGTACTATGATAGATGTAACAGCCAATCAATTAACTATGCGAGATCATGACAAAGTGGAAGTGTTTGATAACTACAAGGCATTGAAACTGCCGACCGTATATGAAGAATTGTCTGCTATAATAGTGGTAGATCTTGAAGACTAAGCTCATTACATGGCATCCAAAGGCCCGTTGGAGCGTGTGGTAGTTGGATATGATATTTATGGGGATGTTGAAGCAGAAGAGATGGAACAGTTTATGGATGTGTCGAGTGTGGGCATATCAAGAGATCACTCGAAGACATTAAATAGGGTGTTGGGTCCGCCACCCAAATTGTCCATTGAAGAAGCACCTAAGATGGAGCTAAAAACATTGCCAACTCACCTAAGGTATGCATTTTTGGGTAAAGATAAGACCTTACCTATGATTTTGTTTGTGTCTGAACAACAAGTTGAAGCAGCATTGCGAATACTGAGGAAGAGGAAAGCAACTTTAGGCTGGCAGATGTTTGAAATTCATGGGATAAGTCCAATGTTGTGTATGTACAAGATTTACATATAGGAAGGTCACAAGTCGAGTGCACAACACCAACGTAGACTCAATCCAGTCATGAAGGATATGGTAAGAAAAGAGATGATCAAGTGGCTATATGTGGGGATAGTGTATCCCATATCTGACAGCAAATGGGTGAGTGCGGTGCAATGTGTGCCCAAAAAGGGCGGTATAATAGTGGTGACGAATGAACTGATCCATACAAGCACAGTAACTGGGTGGCGTATTTGCATGTACTATAGAAAGTTGAATGATGCCACTAGAAATGACCATTATCCTGTGCCATTCTTTGTTTAGATGTTGGACAGACTGGCAGGAAAAAAATATTACTGCTTCTTGGATGGCTACTCAGGCTACAATCAGATAGTCATTGCACTAGAGCATCAGGAAAAGGCAACCTTCACTTGTCCATATGGCACCTATGCATTCAAACGTATGCCATTCGAATTGTGCAATGCACTAGCTACATTCCAGAGATGCATGATGGAAATATTCCATGATATGGTGGAGGATTTTGTTGAAGTGTTCACTGACGACTTCTCAGTGTTTGGTGAGTCTTTTGACCTTTGTTTCATTATCTTGATAGGGTCCTTGCAAGGTGTGAAAAGATGAATCTAGTGTTGAATTGGGAAAAGTACCACTTCCTGGTTCGAGAAGGGATTGTACTGGGGCACAAAAATTTATGAAATGGGCTGGAAGTTGATAGATCTAAAGTGGAGGACATTGAGAAGCTGCCACCACCTATCACTGTGAAGGGAGTTCGATGTTTTCTGGGACATGTCGGGTTTTATACAAGATTCATCAACGATTTTTCTAAGACTGCAAGACCCATGTGCAGTTTATTAGAAAAAGAGGTGAAATTTGCTTTGATGAAAGTTGTTTGCAGGATTTTGAGTTGTTGAAGAAGAAGTTTGTTGACACCCAATTTTGACCGACCTCTAACCCTTTTTGGGAATGCTATTCGATTAAATATGTATTTTTAAAACATAGTTCGAGTTTAAAATTTTAATCAATTTTGTCTTAAAATTATATATTTTAGTATGCATGATTTCAAAAATTATTGTATTTATTATCAAATTATTTTTATCGATAGTTAAACTCGAAATAATTACTTTAGTTAAATATTTTAAAATCTTAGATGTGTTTAATTATATGAAAATATTTTAATATGTGTAGCATTTTATTAATTGAATAGCATTTCCTTAAGTTTCCTCAAAATCGTTTAAATGTTAGCCTATTTTATTCCAATTCCTTTCAATTCTAGCCTATTCAATTCCAATTGTATGTCAATTATAGCCACCCTTTCATGTCAGTTCTAGCCAATTTATTTCAATTTTGGTCATCCCAATTCAATTCTCAAGACCCATTCATTTTAATCTCGTCCGTCCATCTTTAAATTAAATCCTAGATCAAATCCTAGTCGCTTATCTAATTCTAATCCAACAGTTAAGATCAACTCCCCTTTATTTCCTATTTAAACCTAAAAAAAGACTTCAAACCCTAACATTATTCATCTTCATCTTCCTCTTCCTCTTTCTCCCCCTCTTTCATCTTTTCCTCGCTCCGGCGAGACGCAACAGCTGCAACCAACAACTCGGTGAGGCGAGTAGCTGTAACTCTGACAAAAGATGCTGGCCAGTAGCAAGCTCCGGTGGAGGAAGCATCGATAGGCAAGCCACCATGGAAATCAGTGGCTGCCTCCCTCTATTCTCCCCTCTCTTCTCTCCTCTTTTCCAGGCAAGCAGCCGATGAGGAGAGCAACAACATCTCCGACTAACAACAACCAGTGCGAGAGCCAACTCTGAGCAGCAGCGACCTGTTAAACCACCTACAACAACAGCTCCATACAGTAAGCAAAATCGCAACGCCGACGAGAAATAACGGCAGCAGCTCCGGCAGGTGACCTCCGGTGAATCCACAAAGTATTTCGATATTTGTCCCAGGTATAAACTTTTACTTTTAAGACTTAAATCCTTGTGCATGTGGGCTGTTGTTCTGTGTGAATAGTGATATTTTTGTTAGTATATTGTGTTAGAACTCCATCGTCTTTATCTATTTAAGTATATTTTGTCACTTCGTAAATGAGTGTTGGTTGATTCTCGATCCAATTTGATGTTGAATATGATCGTATTGGTTTTTCCTCATGTCGATTGCTTCTAAATTGATTGCTTCGCTTAATTAGTTTCAAAGGATTTTCATGTTGCTAATCATAATCTGATTTGTTGTAACCTCAATGATAATCCTCGACTTGATCACCGCCCTAATTACTTGATCCTCTAGGGTAGATTGTTATATTGATCATAATTAATTAATTTACCGTTCTAATTGCTTCCTCTAAGTGATGATATTGAACTGGTTATTCTCTTACCGATTTGCTCATTGTCTTGTTATGTTAAGTTGGTATCATTTTACTATAATATGTGTATATTGTTATGTTAATAGTTTCTGTAAATTGATCCCTCCTCCCTTAATTATAGTCCTAAATAGATTCTTACTTGTTTATTTATGGTAATCTAGTAATAGGTGAATATTTGACTTAGGAAAATTATTGCTTTTATGTGCTGGCCATTGCTCATAGTTTACCGTTTAATTGATAATCCTTGTCTTATTTAGTTGCTCTTATATTTGGTAAAAATAAGTTAAAAATAAATCTGATTTAGCTCTTTTAAAATAAGGAAAATATATTAATTGATTCCCTTTTATCTTCCTTTCCTTACTTGCCCGTACCTTAGTACTATAAAAAGGGCCTCTCCCTTCATTATTTGATCCATCCGAATTTCCTCACACACTGAAACAAAAAAAAATTACTCTCTGCTTGAAAAGAATTTCCGATGAACTTTGAAGAAGTATTTTCCTGTGTACGGGTCGAATAGTGTGGAATCAACTTGTCTTCATTGTTGATTGTTCTTTAAACTGCTTATTTGGTTAGTGTCTCTCATACATATATTTAATTTTGCATCATTACTTACTTATTGTTATGCATAAGTCCAAAAATGGACATTGATAAATAAAAGGAAGCATACGGGTTAGTCATCTTCTCCTTTGGATGTGATCGTTGTGTATATGGCTTCAAGTAATGGTGTATGTGTTATATGCTCGACTCCACTCATAATATGTTATGTAATAACCTGTAATATGTTTGTGAATATTCTGTAGTATTGTGCATATTGTTCGTTTAGCAGGTTATACAAGTTCGGGAGTTCGAAGAGTCGCCATGGGAAGGGATGTCAGATTGAAGCTTTACCTTATTTTGTTTTAATATTCGTATTTGAATTATTGATTCGGTTTTGTAATATTTTTTGTATAAACTCTAACTCTCTCGATATATGAAATATTTGGGGATCATCTAAGGGGGAGGGGTTTACGTGCTATTTGTTTATTTATTTTATCGTAGCTTATTTGTGCTAGAAAGCATGCTTATAGTATCGTGACTTGTTGATAGTACATATTTGATAAAACGGTTTTAGATCTAATGAAATTTTTTTTTTAGAAAATAAAGTTGTCATTTCTTGATCACTTGTTTAGTCTTGTCAACCTTGCTTAAATGCTAATTAATTGCCATTTCGCATGTCACCTTTAGTATGTAGCAATAATAAATAAAATCAATCTCATATCATTAACTAGTTTTAAATGCCCGTTTCTACAAATCTAGAATTCATGCCTATAAGGTTAATAACAATTTGGTAGAAACCATGTCTGTAATTTTGTTGATATTGATGTTATGTTCATACTTAGAAATCATGATCATAAGGGTTATTTTTACTTTGCATATTATCTGGGGTTTAGAAAATCATGCCTATAGGTTTCTGAATATTATTATATAGAAAGTATGTCTATAGGTTTGACAATAATTTCAACATGTTCACTTAGATATCATGTCTATAGGCCTTAACTAATAGCATCAATAAAACTACTGGTTAAAATCATACTCTCAGCATGTTAAATAACTGAAATAAACCTGCTAGGAATATTTTCTGCTCACCGTTGATATTTCTGCATCTATAACATATCCTCTACCACTTAAAATAATCTAACTAACTGTTTTCAGCATGTTATAACCAAATAAAATAAATTATGCATAATCCAATCTGCTCCAGCATGCCACTGTTTTAAATAGTCTGTCCTGATTAAAGCTGTCTAAAATATTATCTTTCCTTTATTGTGAATTATGTCTGTCTTTCTTTAAAACTAAGTTAATAATTATTCCGCTTTGTACTAATATTTTCTGCCCTTTTAAAATCAATCGAAATCTTAAAATCACTTCATGTAATAATTTGTTGCCACTGCTAAAATCATTTAAATAATTATCTGCTTGCTTTTAGAACTGTTTGTTAATAATTCCACCTGTATTGTTGTTGTTTTAATGCTCGTATGTTTTGTATGCTCACACACTTAGCATGAGACCTATTCACAATTACTTGTGTTTGCCAGCATGTCTAATTAAATTTAGAGGCCAACTTGAGACTTTACATTCTAAATGATCATCCAACTTTATTTCTTGGTGTCTAGGGGGCCTATATAGAAGCATTTATTTATTTTAGTCTAAAACCTTCCTATTAGCCGTCCAATGCCTCTTGGACATTAAGCGGGGACGATAGGCACCTTTTAGGGACGCTATGCATGTGGAAGGTGGGGTAGGGGTAGTTTAGGCCCTATGGATATGATGACATCGACTCATGCTTAAAGCGACAAACCTTGGTTTTGTCTGTCCCTACACTGAAGCCTATCGAAAAAATAAAGAAAAGCCGAGTGTTAATCCGTAAAGTCCTTTAGAGTCTCCCTTTCCTTTTGTCCCTTTATTTTTTTATAATTATAATTGTTTGGGGTAGCTTAAGTAAAATATAAAAATTGTTTGCTTATCTACTTGTGCATTTTCTGTCTCCTCACTTATCTCTTTATTAATTATTTAATATTCATTTGTTATTATGTTATCACTTAGTCTTGCATGCTTAACTAATTAATTAAAATAACTAAAGTGCCCTTAATTGTTTAATATTATGTTATCACCTAGTTTTTGCATGTTTAATTAATTAAATAAATAAATAAAGTAATCTTAATTGTTAATTATTATGTTATCACCTAGTTTTGCATGCTTAATTGATTAAATAAATAAATGAAGTGATCTTAATTGTTTAATGTTATATCACATAGCTAGCATAATTAACTAACTAAATAATACATGAAGTGACCATACTTGCTACATGTAACCCCCACATATATTGCATGAGATACGGCCGGGACCCACATTTGTGGACCTCGAGAGATGCCTAACACCTTCCCCTCGAGGTAATTTGAACCCTTACCCTGATCTCCGGTTCGTTGACCTTAGTTAGATTTAGCTAGGTTAGATAGGTGCCCTAACGCACCTTAATTCGTTAGGTGGCGACTCTTTAATCCAACCCAAAGCCCAAAAGAGTTGTTAGGTCATGCACCAAAAACCCGTTTTGAGGAAAACCGGGTGTGACAAAGTTGATTGAAACTCCTATTTTGATTGCTCCAAATTGAGAGCTACCCTTCGAGCTCATGTGTGATGCCAGCGATACAGCGGTTGGTGCAGTGCTAGGACAGTGTAAGGATAAGATGTTTCACTACATCTCTTATGCTAGCATGACTCTGGATACAACACAATCGAACTACACTGTCACAGGAAAGGAGATGCTCCTGCTAGTGTTTGCTTTTGATAAGTTTCGTTCTTACTTGGTAGGCACCAAGGTTGTTTTCTACATTGATCATGCTGCGATGAGGTATTTATTTAACAAGAAGGATATGAACTGAGGCTGATTAGATGGATATTACTCCTACAAGAGTTTGATCTGGAGATTAAAGATAGGAAGGGGACTGAGAATCGGATAGCCGATCATTTGTCAAGATTGGAATGAAGAATAGATTCGAGAAGAATTTCCTGATGAGTAATTTCTAGCCTTGGACATTGCACAAGTACCTTGGTATGCTGAGATTGTAAACTTTCTGGTGAGCGGTTTATTTTCACCTGGGGCTTAAACACATCAGAGGCAAAAGTTGAAACATGATGCTCGGTTTTATATATGGGATTAGCCTTTCTTATTCAAGCAAGGACCATACCAGGTGGTGCGAAGGTGTATAGCAGAAAAAGAGGCGATGTAGGCATTGGAGAGTTGTCACTCTTCACCATATGGTGGGCACCACAGAGGTGAGCGCACGGTGCACGAGGTATTGCAATCCAATTTCTTTTGGCTTACTATTTAAAGATGCTGCGATTTTTGTGAAGGGTTGTGATCAATGTCAAAGAATGGGCACTATTTCTAGAAGACATGAGATGCCGTTAAGCAACATCCTGGAGGTCAAGATCTTTGATATATGGAGGATAGACTTCATGGGATTGTTCCTAGAGTCCAATGGTAATCAGTACATACTTGTGGTAGTGGACTATGTGTCCAAGTGGGTGGAGGCTTTTGCTTTACCTACTAATGATGCAAAGGTGGTGGTAAAGTTCATCAGGAAGCACATCTTCACCAGGTTCATAACTCCAAGGGCCATGATAAGTAATGGAGGTAAGCATTTCATAAATAGTTTGGTGCAATTTTTTTTGGCTAAATATGGAGTGCGACACAAGGTAGCCATAACCTATCATCAGATTAGCGGTCAAGTGGAAGTGTCCAATAGAGAAGTAAAGCAAATTTTGGAGAAGATTGTGAATGCACAAAGGAAAGATTGGGCGGACATGTTAGATGATGCTTTATGGGCATACATGACTGCATACAAGACACTAATAGGGACTTCTCCTTATAGAATGGTGTTTGGGAAAGCATGTCACCTTCCAGCGAAATAGGAGCATCAAGTATACTGGGCTATAAATAAGTTGAATCTAGACCCCGAATTAGCAGGCAAGAAAAGAATAACACAACTGCATGAGCTATAGGAATTTAGGCACCACACGTACGAAAATGCCAAGCTATACAAAGAGAAGACTAAGTAGTGGCATGACAAGCATATTTTGTCAGGCATATTTGAGCCTGGCCAATTGGTGTTACTATTCAATTCAAGACTGAAGTTGTTCCCGGAAAAACTTTGGTCTAAGTGGAGTGGGCCGTTTGAACTGGTGAGGATGACCCAACATTGAGTTGTGGAGCTAAGAAATAAGGATAAGAACTTCACTTTTCTTGTAAATGGGAAAAGAGTGAAACACCACTTCGGGAATGACATTGATCGTGATCAAGAATTGCTCAGATTGAATGATGGGTGAGTCATGAGCTAGGTCATGCCGCAACGTTAAATCAGGCGCTACACGGGAGGCAACCCGTGACCCCATATAATAAATAGGATTTCTGGATTTCCATTTTGTTATTTCAATTCATAGGAGTTATTTTTTAGTTTAAAAAAGAAGAAGTTTGATATATCAAGAAAATACAAAAAATTGAGTCGTGCCACGACAAAAACTAAGGCACTGGATATGAGCCAACCCATCGGGTTTGGATTAATGGGTGATGTGCTTAAAATGTGCAGGGAACAGGAGTTTGTACCCATAGCACGTCGAGGAAGAGTGCCCCAAATTTGATTTTGCTGGGAAATAATTAATTGCGTGAAACAGAAGCCTCCGTAATGGGTGTGCGTCGTAAAACAAGGTAAGAATTTTGCCTCGTTAGGATTTAATTTTCTAGGGCGAGGCTAAGCACTTCGTACCATGCACGCATCGTGGAGTACACCAAGAATTTTGGATTCGACGAGAATTAATTTTTGTCGTAAAAAATAAACGAGCCCCGTAATAGAGCTCCGTCGCGGAGGATGTCCAGAAATTTGATTTCAATGGGAATTAATTTATTTTTGTGAGGCAGAACACTCCATAATGGAGTTGCATCGCAGAGAAATTAAGTTTCTTTTGATTTTCATTAAAAAGACGAGTGTTACCCATTTTCCTTTAAAACACACGAACCAAGTCCCTTTTAACCCCGATTTCTGCCCTCAATCCCCTATTTTTCTCCCCAAATAACAATTATTATTCCCTCCCCTTGCAAATTTTCAAGGTTCAATACATAACGCAACGATAATTCCACCTCTTTCTCTCCCGATTATCCTCATTTTCAACATTCAAGGTATGTATTTTGTCATCTTTTTGTGCGATAGTTGGGCGTTTTTGCATGTTATTGTTCTGGGTTAGTTTTTTTTTCTTGGGAAGTTGGGGGTGTGATTGGTAGTAGATGGAAGTGATGTATGTTGATATTTATGGGTATTTCGAATTCTTGAGTAGAAATTGCCTTTGCTTGAGATTAGGTGGGTATTGGGTGAAGACTGGTCGTTTAAACATGATAGGGTGAAAGGTTTGGGGTTTTTTTGATAAATGAGATCGTGTGTTTCATGGATTTTGAGGGTATTAGTGTGAAGTCTTGAGTAACACTGAGGTGTACCTTTGAGTGGAATTGTGAGTTGTTGTGTTCGTGTCCTGGGATTGAGGTTGTTGTACCTGACTATTGTTGTGGTAATTAAATGTGATATGTGAATGTATCATTATGATGGTTTGTTTTGGCCTTGAGTTTGCGTGTTACCCATTGGGAAGTTAGAGTCATCCATGTCTTTCCATGTATTATTACTTGTTTTGGCTGAAATATATTATGTTTGCAGGCAATCATGTCAGGTACTCAGTGACCCGGCAAAGAGGTGGTAACATCTAGCCAAAGGAAACAAATCTGAAGTAGGGGGAATGTCCCTCCCGCACCAGCAGTCCCACCGAGGAAAACTCGAAGGTTTGGACTACGAGCAGTGGTCAAAGAGCGTAAAGTGTGGTGGAAGAAACACATAGAGGTACGATACTTCCCTTATGTGTGCATTGAAAGAGATAGTCTGGCACGAGAGTTTCCACGAATCATGAGCATCCAAAAACTTCATATAGAGTTCATTTTTGCTGAGCCAACCGAGTGCAACTTGCACATGGTCCTAGAATTCTATGCCAACTGGGCGACAGAGTCCTGATCGCATTTTGTGAAGGTGCGGGGAGTTAATGTCACTATCACTCCCACGGTTCTAAATAATATAGTGGGCACTGCACTTGATACTGACCCTTTTGTTCTAATGGGGTTGAACATTTGACCACCCAATCGCGCCATCCGACACACACTTTGTGGACCCAGTCGATTGTTCAGTGGACCAAACAGAGTACAAAGAGGTTCCACTAGTCTCTTCCTTATGCACAGATAAGCAGAGAAGCTCGGGTCTGGTTGAAAATAGTCATGAATTTCTTGATACCCAGGCTACACTACACAAACATCACATGTGATAGAGTGTGCTTGGTTTACTCCTTGATGACTAATACTAAGTTGAATATCGGGGTAGTGTTGAAATCTTCCATAAGGAAGGCCCGAGTTCACAAAGGGCACAGGTATGCTTTTGGAGGTATCATTAATCGGTTGTGTCATGCTGCAGGTGTACCAGAGGAAAGCTTGGATTATATGGCACCACTTTTCCCAACGCCAGTGGATATAACGAAGACAAAAGGGTTTGACAATGAGTTCGGCCCACCACTTACCACTACGGAGCGCCATTGTCGTGATGAGTTGATTATAATCTGTATGTATGGGCTGGAGATGTTGCGCCACGAAAATGGATGTCAAGCGTCAACTGAAGAGCAATTGGGGTAGGTTGAAAGGAGGTACCCGCTGAATGCGCATGCCAAAGCGTTGCTAGGCATCAGTCCTGAGTTCCACGAGTATCTGGATGATGATATACCGATAGACGAGGACAGGCTGCAAACTTGTTCTGATGTGGACTCCGATTCTAACACGGAGGAGGTTTATCCTGCACAGGCCGATGATGAGGCTGAAGGTGGAGATACCATGGAAGATTGATCAGGGAGTGATTCACCTTACCTCTGTTCTTATTTTGTGATTTTGTGTAGCATTGGGGACAATCCTAATATTTCAAGTGTGGGGTGGGGGTGTAATTCTCTATGTATTGTATTATATTAGTTGAACATGGGTAGTGTCTTTTGTCTGTCTTTTATTTTATTTTTTTATTTTGGTTCCTTGGAGGTTGTTTTCGGTTCTTTGTCCAAGGAGAGTCCCTTTGAGCCATACAAAACACAAAAATATTTTGTCTTTCTAGGATCGAGTCAGTCGTCGTAGTGGAGTCGCATTGCCCTATGATAGATGGATGACGACCGTATTAAGGGCAATTTTCATCATTGAGTCATAGGTATGGTATGTGTGCTGAAACTTGAAATTCCGAAAGGAAATTGTATGATATATATATATATATATGCATTTGAATTCTTGTACTTGATTGTAATGACTGCAACTTAAGCTTAAATATAACTTTTGCATGAACTGATTGTGTTGCCTGTGATTGATCCAACTTGATTAGAACTTGTGCCTTGAGCGATGAGGCATTGTATTGTCCGTGTAGTGCATCTAAGTCTAGAACTTGCCTGGCGTGTTATTGAAGCTAAATTGAAGTGTTGCTTTGTGTAGGAAATGATAATAGGCCTCCTGTAATATGTTCAAAAAGCTTTGCCTTTTCAGATACTATCACTTGTAGCTTTGTCGAGCCTGTAGCCTTTTATTAGCAGCCACAGTTTCACCTGACATCACTTTATTGATTCTCTAATATGCTTGCACCCTGCTTGCCTAAACATTGTAGCATAGACTGTTGTGGACTTAGTAAAATGGAAAGTGAAGAGGCAACCCGAAATAGACACAAGGTAATAGAAAAAACCCTCAGTAAGAGAATAAAAGTATCATAAAAAAAAAAGTTGGTTCTTGGAATAAAAGAAATGAGGGGCAATTTGAGAAGTATGTAACTCATGTGTGATAGAAATGTTGAGAGAGGGCTGATAAATGAAGGAAAGGATGATGATGTCTTAAAAGTGCAAAGTTCGTAGGTAAGTGTAAGTCACTACTATATACTTATTCCTACCCGTCCTTTAGCCGACATTACAACCTAGAAAATCCCTATTTGATTCTTTGCAAAACACGCTTAATTAGTGGAGACGTACATAGTGGGCAAGCTTATGGTTCTCAGTGCATAAATGTGAGATGTTCTTTTTAAGTGAGAGTGTTCTTTGTTGTTAAAGTCCTTAAATTATATTCAATCTGTTGAGTTGAGTGTGCGAACTATTTCTTGGAGTGAGGGGCACTTGTTGTATGAAAGATAGGTGATATCTAATGGTGAACATGAAGTTTAATGCTTTGGTTGCAAAGATTTGTCGAGTCAGTACTTGAGATGTATGATGTATGAAAGTGGTCAAGGCAACCTGTAAATGAGAACATGCATGTTTGAACTGATAGATCCTTGAAAGGAAGTGACGGATGTACAAATACCAGTTAGGGAGTTTAGTTCTACGACTAGTGTGGTAAGTTGTTCGAGGACAAACAAAACTCTAAGTGTGGGGTGGTGATCTTGGGTATATTTGTATTCCTAAGAACCAAATAACACCCATATTTTGGCCAAGTTCAGAATCATTCTTTACTAATTGATAGTAGTGTCGAGTCATTTGAATTCATTTAGACTAACCAACATGATTAGTTGTGTAGGTGAAGTTAAATGAAGAAACGATCACTAAAACAGGCATTGGGAAGCACAAAAGGATCCAAGTAAAAAAACAGCAAGAAAGGAGAATGAAAAATGAAGAACAAGGCATGTCCGTATCGTCTCCGCGTCACAGAGAGGGATTTTATTATTTGTTTGCGAAATAGAGTTGGAATAGAACAGTCTGTATTGTGCACGCGTCGCAGAGAAGAGAAGATTTCCAAGAACTAGATTTTTGAGACCCCTCCGCGTCGCAGACTTCCTTGCCAGATTTTGTCAATTTCGATTAAATATAAATAGACTTAGATTTTTATTTTAGAATTTTTTTTCTTTTTCTGGGTTTGGAAGAACGACGACTTTGGGAGCTTTTTCATCTGTTCTTAGGGTTCATTCCTAAACTCTTCTATTTGTTATCTCTTTATGTTATTTAAACATTGCATAATCGAGATTCTTGATATGAGTAGCTAATTTCCCTAGTTCTAGGGCTGTGGCTACTGGATGATTGTATTTTATTGAAGTTTTTATGGATTGAAGTTAATCATCACATGAATCAATCTTATGTTCTTGTTCTTATATTTCGTGCTTGATCACCACTGAAATAAACATCTTATCTGAATTGAACTCGGGAGAGCGATAAGAGGAAAGATCGTGGGGCATGAGGAGCATGATTTTCTTTTAAGAGTTAGAGTTAATTTGTATCTAGGATAGGTATATACCTAGAGACTGTGCTTGGTTATTAGACATGACAAAATCGTAATGCTCGGTAATTAGTCCAGCCTATCCCCGCATAACGTTGTAGTTAGGCTGCCATTTATTGTAGGCGATTAGAGGTTGGGAGACCATAATCATATAATTAACCTTGTGATCATTGATTCGATAGTTAAGTAATATCCATTTAACAAGATAATATGCATGAATCCTGAAGTAAGCTGTAGCCCTGGACTTTACTCAATCATTGTTCAAAAAATTGAATCGCATTAGTTTAGATTTTAATTAGATTTAGGATTATAGAAATATTCACTTCATTGTTCTTGATAACACTTGTTTCTAATTGAAAGTATTGGAAAGATCAAATTAATCTAATCTTGAGTCCCTGTGGGTACGATACCCGACCTTTAAAAAGAGCCACTTTAATACTTGAACGACCATGTACACTTGCGTGTACGATTGGGAGCAACAAGCTTTTGCCAAAACCTTGTTGCTTCCAATTTGCACATGCAAGTTTACGTGGGCGCGCAAGTAATATAGTGGCTCTTAAAAAAACCGGATTATCCAACCCAAATGACTTGTCAATTAACTATTTACTAAATTATACTAGTCTAATTATTTATTTAATAGTGCCAAAAAAAATTGAATTTTATTTGTTAATAAAGAATGCATGAATGAAATAATAAAATTACTTAAAGTGATTTGGAAAATTCTAGAGCTGCAGCATGTATAGGGTTTCATGTATCACATCTCATGCATGAATTAACCACAGTTATCAAATTACTTATTTACAGGGTTGATTTTATGATCATGGTCTCCTGACCTCTAATCGCCTACTACAATTAGTTGTCTAACTACATCGTTGAGTGGGGATAGGCACTCCTAATTAGCGAGCATTTATATTTCATCCTGTTTTGTAACCAAGTTAGGTGTTCGTCCGGGCGTCACTCCTAAACACAAATCAATTCAATTTAATGAAAGATCAAGCTTTATGTATCCTCTGGTCTATATACTTTAGCGTCTCCCGAGTTTAAGAGTAGACAAGAGATTTATTTCTATGGTGATCAAGCATGAATTACTAAAACAAGAATACAAAAGTAATTCAAAGTGATAACCAACATTAATTCAAACAATCGATGTTCAACAATTACCCATAGCCACAGCCCCAGAACAAGGGTCTTTAGCTACCAGTTTCTAAGAAAAGGAGAAGAAGAAAAGAACCCTAAAGAATATTGACAACTTTATATTTGATGCCCTATGATTGATCTCCCCTAATAATTATTTCTTTGAACTATTTATAGAGGTAGAAATCCTAAATAAAATAACTGAATCCAAAACAAATTAGGAGACCAAAGAACTGTGCAACCGCCTGAACTCTGGCCACTACCTTCAGAAATTGCCACGTGGCACAATTGACCTTAACTGATTCGCAATTTGCAATCTACTGTACTTTATATATTATATATTAATATATTGAAATTAATCCATTATGGTGTCTGCTTGATTTCCTTCTTCAACCTTTCATCTTTAATTCGTTGTAACTCCAAACTTTTTTAACTTTACGCCAATTTATTCCTACAAATAAAATACACTATGAAGCACAATCCATAAAATTTATGCTCAAAAAGGCCAAATAAAAATACTAAATGTGATACAAATAATAATAAGAAAATATATTTTTGGTCTCACATCAACACTCCACACTTAAACTTTTGTTTGTCATCGAGCAAACATTAAAGCTCATCTAAAAAAATCATACTAGGAATGCCATCACTTTGGTTAATACAAACAATTAGGTCATATACAAATTTCAAAACATCAAGTACACTTCTCAATCATTATGCAAGACCTTCAAATAAAGAACAAACCTCTAACCTCCTACCCTGAAGGAAAGACTTTGCACTCATCAAATTTAAGTTTGATCACCTATTCTCATCAAAGAAAGCTAATAAAATCACCTATCTATCATGAAACACGTGCCCTCACAAAAAGAAATAGTCCACACAGTCAATTTAAAAGATTGAATATAAATTAAGGACTTAACATCAAGGAACAACTGTCACACTCACAAATAAAATTCACATGTATGCACAAAGAACCATAGGCTTGCCCATTATGTACATCTCCACTAATTAAGCATGCTTGAATATAATCAAATAGGACTTTAACGGATTGTAATGTAGGCTAGGGAACGGGTAGGAAAACTATATAATAGTGACTTACACTTCCTTAAACACTTTGGAATTTTAGACTTCATCACCCATTATTTTCTTCTCTTTATTTTCAGTCCTCTCTTCAACAATTATTTCACAAGTAATTCTCATCATCTCAAGAATGCTTCAATCATTTTTTTTTCTCTTTTTTTCAAAGGATTTGTTTTTTCATGTCACATTCTTTTGTTCTTCTATTTTTTTTCATGTCAGTTCTTTCAAAGAGGGATTTTTAAGCACTTTGTAGCTATCATTGATTACCTTTTCACTCAACTATCCCTTTTTCTTCAAAAGTAACAATTAGAATAAGTCTATGCTATAATGCTTAAGGAAGCAAGGTACAAAAACTAGGGATTCAACAAAATAGTTTATGGCAAAATATGGCTGCCAACAAAAGGCTACATGCTCAAAAAGGCTAACTAGTGATATAATATCGGAAAAGGCTAAAATTTATCAGAAAAATCAAAGAAATCCTATTATCATCTCCTAAACAAAGTAACAGTTTTTATTTCACTTCAATAACATGCAGAGCAAGTTCTAGACTAAGATGCAAAACATAGAATAAACAAATTCTCACCACACATGGCACAAATATCAATCAAGATGGATCAATTCCATTTCTAAAAGAGACACGATCACAACAAACTATAAAATAAAATAAGTTATATACGAAGTCACAACCATGAGCTTAGGTGTCAAAGAGTCTGCAATTTTTTATCAATTAAGCATTCACAAGAAAGTATTACTCAAAAATTGGACCTAAATAGCAAGTATCACACCACTCAAAATGGTCTTTTCTTTTCTCTAAAACAAGTTAAAATAAAACTTATTCCTAAAAAAATAAAAGACACTCGGTTCAAACGGACTATCCTCAGGAAAAGAACCAAAAACAAAAGCCAAGGAACCCATCCTAAAAAAGAAAAGACTCAATAAAATAGTAAAAACTAGGAATTTATACCTCCAACCCACACTTAAAAATATGCTTTGTCCCCAAAACATCAAATAAAATTTAAAACAAGGGTTCGAAAAACTCCCTGAAGCCTTTAGGCTTAGCTAGTAGCATGTTCTCTTAATTTTCATCAAGGGTCGAATGCACCCCACACTTAAGTCAAACATGCTCCTTCGCTTCAAACTTTTGGGTACTCAGACTTCCCCTAATCTGAAAAAACAAAACCACAAGAAAAAAAAGTGACACTGATAAAAATAAAATAAAATAAAATAAGAAGCCCTTACTAATTGGGTTGTCTCCCAATAAGCGCCTAATTTACCGTCGCGGTACGACACAAGTAAGTTCACCACTTTTCTTTCCATTTTGAACTTATGAATTGTACCCCTAACTGTGCATCTATGATTCTGCTCCTCTCTAGAGGTGGTGGTATAAAGATAAAGGAACCAAGTAATATACGTTGCATCTTGCACTTTTGGCCCTTATGTGAGGAATGTCGTTTTGTCAACGTGGACTAAAAAACTTTAGGATGTAGGGGCCTTGTACCTCATTTATACACGCATCCATTAGTTCAGATGATATAGAAAAGTATTTTGAATGAGATTCAAGTTTCTTCAACTCCAAAGCAGCATTGTTTACAACTTTCTTGCTTTGGTACTCTTTCTCAAATGTGTCATCTTCAAGAAAATTATGATTGCATTATATCTCCTCCTGTTTTAGATCCTCAATTTAACTTCTAAGTGCCTTTTCAGTATCACAAAACTCATAATTGGATTGTTGAGCGTCAAATGCAGCAACCTTTGCATTTAATTCACTGCTTAGGTTCTGAGTATGTAAGAAAAACATATCAACATCTTTAATGTGCTTCAATTTTCTATCTATAGGGTGTGACATCACATATATGACTCTCCTACGACGCTCTTCATATTTCTCTATTAATTTCCTGCAAGAGTCCATACTATCAAAGGAACAAAGATTATTAACATCATCATGAGAGGGTTTTGGAGTAGGGTAGCAACACATGGTATAATCGACCCACAATCCATTACAAAATTTACAAGATAAAGACGGTGCCAACAATTATCCCTCGGGAATATAATGACATTGTTGCCAAAAGTGGGCTCCTTTGCAATAAGGACAAGGTCTTACCATACATGAATAATCCTCATTCACCCCAAGAAAGCATTAATTAGTAGAAAACATATGTATCAAAATAAATAAATAAATAAAAGAAAAAGTATAACCTAGAAGAATAGTTAATTTCTAAGTCTCCGACAACGGCGCCAAAAAATTGTTGCGCCCAATCGCACATGCAAGTGTACGTGATCATTCAAGTATTAAAGTGGCTCTTTTTAAGAGCAGGGTATCATAGCCACATGGACTCAAGATTAGATTAATTCAATCTTTCCAATACTTTCAATTCGAAACAAGTGTTATCAAAAACAATGAAGTGAATATATCTATAATCTAAAATCTAATTAAAAGCTTAACTAATGCGATTCAATTTCAAAAGGGTTTGAACAATGATTGGGTAAAGTCTAGGGTTGCAGCTTACTTCAGGATTCATGCATATTATCTTGTTAAATGGATATTACTTAACTATCGAATCAATGATCACATGGCTAATTATATGATTATGGTCTCCCGACCTCTAATCACCTACGATAAATTGCAGCCAAACTACATCATTGAGCGGGGATAGGCTGGACCAATTATCGAGCATTACGACTTCATCCTGTCTAATAACCAAGCACGGTCTCTAGGTATATCCCTATCCTAGATATAAATTAACTCTAATTTTTAAGAGAAAATCATGCTCCTCATGCTCCATGTTCTATCCTCTTATCTCTCTCCTGAGTTCAATTCAGACAAGATGTTTATTTCAGTGGTGATCAAGCACGACGAAAACAAGAACATAAGATTGATTCATGTGATAATTAACTTCAATCCATAAACTTCAATAAAATAGCCACAGCCCTAAAACTAGGGAAATTAGCTACTCATATCAAGAATCTCGATTATGCAATGTTTAAATAACATAAAGAGATTAAAAAATAGAAGAGTTTAGGAATGAACCCTAAGAACAGATGAAAAAGCTCCCAAAGTCATCGTTCTCAAAACCCAGATAAAGAAAAAAAATTCTAAAATAAAAATTCAAGTCTATTTATATTTAATTGAAACCGGCCAAATCTGGCAAGAAAGCCCGCGACACGAAGGGGTCTCAAAAATCTAGTTCTTGGAAATCTTCTCTTCTCTGCGACGCGTGCACAATACAGACTATTCTGTCTCCAACTCTATTTCACAAACAAATAACAAAATCCCTCTCCGCGACGCGGAGAGGATACATATATGCCTTGTTCTTCAATTTTCATTCACCTTTCTTGCTGTTTTTTTACTTGGATCCTTTCATGCTTCTCAATGCCTACTTCAGTGCTCGTTTCTTCATTTAAGCACACCTACACAACTAATCATGTTGGTTAGTCTAAATAAATTCAAATGACTCGACACTACAATCAATTAGTAAAGAATGATTCTGAACTTGGACAAAATGCGGGTGTTATTTGGTTCTTAACTACAAGAAAGAAATCATTTCCCAACAAAAAAAGTTGTTGCCATATATCGAATTTTGTTGCCAAAAGTACTTTTGGTAACAGCGAAAAAGTTGTTGCATGTTGTTGCAATAAATGCCGATGGGAAAATTTTATACAACAACAGAAAAATTTGTTGCCAAAACTAACTTAATGGAACAAAAATAATTTGTTGCCTTAAATTATATTTTGTTAGTAAAAATTCATATAGTTGTGGCTTAAGAATTTTTTTTGGCAACAAAAATTAATGTTACGAGAAATTATTTTTCGCTAACAACATTAGTCGTTGTAAAAACTTGGATGAAGGACAGTTCATAATCTCTTATGCAAGCTTTTATAGCAACAATAATTTTTATTGTCATAAATAATATAATTTAAGCATACCATTAGCAACAACTTGTGATCAATTGCTATATACACAATATATATATTTTTAAAACAAATATAACTGATCAATATATAAATTAAAATTTATATATATTTGCAAAGAACAACACATGTAATGATGTACTAAATATATACAACTTCAAAAAACTAAATACTCCTAAACGTATGTGTTTTATCGTACAAGACCAATAAAAGAATATAAGCGAGGTCTTTACATTCTAATCCAAATAGTAATCTAAAAAACATTCTTTCAATAGCTTTGCATTACATGAATCAAGTCGTCAATAATGTTGATTTATGCATATTCATCCTGCAGAGAAAATAAATATGAAATCATTTTAGTAAAGTTAATTAAGTATGCAAGTATTGATATAAAGAGAAAAAGAGGGAACCACATAATTTTACTGTACTTACAGTACACTGCAACTATCACATCACTTGAAGCTTGCCTTCTATAGAGTGGTTGGGTAGAAACATTCAGGAAAAGATAAAATTGCAGCCCAAGTTCTAAAATTTTCAAATCAAGAGAAGTAATGCAAATAGTAATGAATAAACATTAGTAAAATCATTCAAAAATTCCTCACAAAAGCAAAATATTTGTCCAAACAAACCTATGCATCAATAACTACTAAACACACCTAGTAGTTAACTTTTCAGAGAACAAACCAATGTCTATTAAGTACCAAAGAATAGTATCTAGTTAGCAAAACAAAGTGTGCTTTGACTGTCCAACTAAGAGTTTGTAGTTAAAATTTTCCCGTATCTTTGAGGGTAGACTTTATGCCCTAAATATAATTTTGAGCTTTATTTATCCTTTAAATTTACAAAACGTGAGCAACTTTAATCCAACTAAAAAAACGTGGCTAAATCATTTAAAAGACTAAAGAAACCAATGCTACTCACATGACAAGATAAAAAGAAAGTTCTAGCTTGGGTTTTCTTCCGTGTCTTACTTGAAACATTGTTACAATGGTAAAAAGAAAAATCTCTTGGCATCCTTATAAATATATATCAAATATGAAGCTCTTATTTTATCTTGTATTTGATATGATATTAACCACTGCATAATCTTAAGCTACACAAGATAGTAGTTAAAACTTGAAACTTACTTGAGTTTGTTTTGTAGAAGATATTATGGCAAGTTGTCTTTTATGTGTTAGCAATAATGTTTTTAAGACTCATAAAACAACAAAATAAAAGCTACCTTGTTTTTATTTCTCATCGTTGGCTCTTGTAATATCTTTAACACTTAGAAGCTATGTTGCTCGGACTTTTCAATAATGTCAACGGGTGCATGTCAGATTCACCAAAAGTAGTGTATTTTTGGTGAATCAGACATGGATGTGACATCAAAAATGAAGAGTCCGCACAACTAAGCTTAGAAGCTAATTCTACTGTAGTGTGCTTGTTCTAAAGCCTTATCTAGTTATGAAAATAATATGATGTACAACTATAAAAAGAGAAAAAGGCTTCAATCAACATCCAAACTTTAAATATATAAAGCTATAAACATCTAAAAATGTATTCAAGCTTTAAACTTTTATACCTATACATTGAAGTAGTTATAAATTTGAGGCACCAGATGTAGTTGCTGCCAACTCTTACTACTCCCTCCGTTTCACAAAGAATGACCTGGTTTGACTTGACACGAAGTTTAAGAAAATAAAAAGAGACTTTTGAATCTTGTGGTCCTAAATTAAAGTTATTTCAAATGTACAAAATTGTCCTTTAATCTTGTGACCTTAACCATGCCATGTGGAAAACTAAAAGTAAAATGTTACCAAAAAAAGAAAAAAGTCATTCTTTTTTAAACAGACTAAAAATGAAAAGATATCATTCTTTTTGAAACGGAGGGAGTATTATTTTTACATTTCTTTAATCACTTAGATTTAGAATTAAAATATTTTATAATGAACTCAAAACTCTTAGAACCTAGGGTATATGTTCGCTTAAAAGCAAACAATTAGGCAAGAGATTCTTTTTAAAAATTGCAACTGCAAATATCAAGCAGGCTAGGTAGAAGTGTTTCTGGAAAAACGAGGAAAATTTACTGACTTGAGGGCTGAAGAGAGTTGATTTCTTATTAGGCAGCATGTAGTATGCCTCTAGAAACTAACATAAGTCTGCTCTCAGTTAGCTCTAATAGTCCTTTATGTATAGGGGTTGAATTATCTTGGTCCTTTGTATATTTCATCTTAACCAAATAGTCCTTAATATATACTAAAAGAGTTTCATTTTGATCCTTAGCCCTAAAAACTAAATGAAAAAATAAAAAGCTTGTTAAACTTAATTGTGGGTCCCACACTTGGTGGACCCTTCTTCCTCCATCTTTTTCTGCCATTTCTTCTCCTTCTTCTTCTTCTTTATGTTGTCATTTCTTTTACAATTTCCACTGCCAAATTCTTCTCATACTCACAAAAGTTTCTTTAAATTTATAAAGAACATTTGTAAGATTTTTATTTTCTATCTCTATTTGTTCAATATTTACCCTTTTATTTTAAAAATAGAATGAAAAAAACAATGCTTGAAAAGTTACTAATTTTGAAAAGATTAAAACGAAAAGATAGCTATATCCCCCATAGATCACTTTAATAAGAGAGAATAGCTAGTTACAACTTAAAATAATTTATTTATAGCGATCTCCTCAGACAGAAAATAGAGACTTTTATCCAATTTACCTAGTTCACATTTGTTTTGGTAATCTTGATTTTCTTCTTCTTATTATGTACGAAAATAGAATTTTTAGAGGGTGATGAGAAATGGGTGTAGTGTATATGGAGCATGACCTCAAATGGTGAAAGAAAAAAGTAAAGGAAAAGGGTGTGCTTGTGGTGATGGTGATAGAGCAGATTGAGGAAGAAGGGTCTCAATACCAAGGGACCCACTGTTAAAGTTAACAGATTATTTAATCTTTTTGGTTAGTTTTAGGGTTAAGGACTAAAATGATTATCATTTTGTATACATTAAGGACTATTTAGATAAGATGGTATATATAGAGGACCAAAATAATTTAACCCTTATACATTAAGGACCATTTTGATCATTTTCTCAATAATTTACGATAGAGCAAGATAAGACTAGTTAGATGAACATTTACACATACAACCAAGATAAGAATGACTTCGTGATACAAAGCTACAAATTAAGAACGACTTCAACATTTACTATAGAACATACCAAAACTTAATCAAGCAATTAACATACTCATTTATGCATACAACCAATAAAATTATTTGACATGAATTAATTGAAGTTCACTAACCGAATTGTCATCCATAAGACTTGTAGGAGTTGCCTCATCTGAACTATTTGAATTAGCAAAGATCTTAAAAATTGTAGCAGGAAGTCCATTCTATTAAATATGGTACAACAAAAGTAGAGTATAACACATAGTGATACTACCTGCTTAGCATGCATAAGAATGAAACTCCAAACCTGATAAAAAGTTATATTGGGTGTTAGCTATTTAAGAATTTCAAGTGATATAAGTTATCAACAACTTCCTAGATCTTGCTTGTTACAGTTAAATTTTGTTTCTGTTCTTTATTTGTTCACAAACTTTGTCAGGTTCATTAACAAGAGGATCGAGTCTCTAGTTTTCTTTGTAAAAAGTTGTGATAAAGAAATCACAGAAGCAGAAACTGAACCACAGTTCAGACCTATTGAATGTGGTAAATTATCAGCAGGTCATTTTTCTAGAGTATTAGATCCTTCTGGTAAGGGTGTGGAACTTGTACAATTAATAAGCAACCAAGTACCAACAATATTGAGGAGAATACCATAAATAGTATGAAAATAATCTAAGTTGTGTGGACTCTTCACTTTTGATGCTGCATCCGTGTCGGATTCTCCAAAAAATACACTCTTTTAGGCGAATCCAACACGCAACCCTTGACACTTTTGAAGAGTCCAAGCAACATAGAAAAGAACATATTTGTTTTCTCCTATAAAGACTGAAGCCCTGACCCCTGAAATTTAGACAACATATAGACAAAAAGCAAAAACTATAAATGAAAAGAAGAGGCTAATCTAGCTTCTGATAGACTCAAAAGAGAGTTTTTGTAAGTGCACCATAATTGCAGAGACACTCAAAGTAAGCTAAACGTAGAGAGAGAGAGAGAGAGAGAGAGAGGCTGAAGTTAAGAACTATGTGAAGGACAGTATTCCCTTACGAGGTGATTTGAAGAGACCAAATTATCCTCCAGAGTCCTCGTGTCAAAAGAAAAGTGAACATAACTCAACAGTGTGATATGTCTGGGAGGAAAAGACTTGGATTAAGCAACCAACGAAGCACATATGGCAAGAGATACAAACAATGAGGTTCTTAATTAGGGATCGATAAAATATGTTAAATTCCAATGAAAATATGTAATTGGATGGTTTAAATAATAAATATTTTTTGTGGAGTGTGAAGTAGAGGAAGGCATAAAATCAAAAACCAGATTACGCCATTTTTTGGATTTGATTTTCCATTCTTTAGTTGATTTTGGGCTCTTATTGTTTAAAAGGATGAAAAACCAAATATCGAACCTCTTCAATAATCAAAACAAATTTTCCATTCTCACAGTCTCAACATATTCACTGTATATTACCATCATTGCAATAGTAGGCATAGTTATTGAAATAATTGTCACAAGAATAAAAAGAAAGATGACTCTAAGCAAGCCTTTCAACTACCTCTACTATCAAAGTTTGTTCTTAAAACCCATGTGCCTGCATTTCATTACTGACTCTGAGCAAGCCTTTTATAAATGATAAGGTTTGGATATTGTTAAGCATTTCAACAGTTTTATCAAACTTTAACTACCAAAGTTATTATTTCTTCATGCCACCTTATTTTAGTAACCCCATTTGGGTTTTCCCAAAAACTTTTTATTGATCCTTCTATGGAATTAAGAGGAAGATTAGAAAAGAACGGGTGACATTTTCATTAGATTGGATCATGCACCTAATTAATTGGTGCAGTCTGAAGTTAGAATAGTTGGACTACAATTTAACCTGATATTGTACAACAAACATGTGGTTGGAGTTTGAGGCGGATTCACAATTTACATTGTATGAGTTCAGTCTTAAGGTTATGAATTTTTTTCACAATAAACATCTTATAAGTAGTTCTATCAAAGTCGAATTCAAATACCCATAAACCAAAAATAAAATCAAACTTTTCCTAGTCCAAGAGTTTTGAGCTTCTATCATATAGAGAAAAGAACTTCACAAACACTGAGAAGGAGCCACAAATTAAAAAGTACATGATAACTAAATCATAAGCAAGAAACCGCCAAACTAAATTGCAAAGGATAACTCACCAGACATTGGGCTGAATGCAGCAATCGAGCAACAAATTTCAAGAGAAGAAATCTAGAGGAGAGATCAGTTAAATAATGAAAAGAGAAAACCTAGCATCCCTTTTGGTGGAAAACTGAAAAGCCGCTAAAAATTGGGGGAAATAAAATTGAGTTTTCCCGCATTCTCTTTCGGTGGAAAAATAAATAGTATAATTATTTACAGTTTTGCGAAATTAAGTGCACTATTAACAGGAAAATATTATTGTTGTCAAATATTTTATGGGATAGCAACAACTGAATTAAGTTGTTGCTATTTATTAAATTAGGCAACAATATTTTAATTGTTGGTAAAAGGTTGTTGCGACTTATTAACATTTAAAAATTATTATATTAACCGTAGCATATGGCAACAAGATTAAAATGTTTGCCAACAAAAAGAAAATTGTGGATAAAAGTTACAAGATATAGCAACAGTTAAATCAAGTTGTTGCCATTAATTCATATTAGCCAACAATAATTTAATTGTTACTAAAAAGTTGTTGCTTATTCTATATTTTCTTATAGAGGCATACAAATACGCCCAAGATCAAGTACTATTGGCTCAAAGGCCCTCACCCCACCAAAAAACGTAGCAGTGTCCTCAATGTAATATAAACAAAAGTATGGGGAGTCCGAGTAAAATGATTCCCCTAACATGCTATGTCCGTGGAGTACTGGAGTCTCAAGCGTCAGGGACGACTCAACTCGGGCATCAATGCATGTCTCAACAATCAAAGGGATGGGGGAGTCTGAAGTGACTCCACTAAAACCAACCTCTAAAGTCTCCTGAATGGATCTCTCTAGGGCTACCTGAAGAATGACCTCATCAGTCTCCTACAACTCAGTCAACATCTTTGCAATCACATGCTCTTTGTCCCGCAACTCCTCTGCTCAGCCGACTCATCCTTCGACCTCTCACTCTCATCATCCACAACATCAACACTCACAACAATCCCAAGCTGCTTATTAGGGATTGTCACAGTGCTCAGCATCTCAAGCATGGAGGCAAGTACATTCGATAGGTAACCTCACTCGAAAGCGTGGATATGTCTATAGAATGCAGTTGGACCACCTCTGCTCACAGGGTATCAAGCTTATCCCTCATGGTGTCTAGTGCACCAGAGCTACCCTTGGCATTCTCCCGAGGCTTTAATCTTGTTGTGAGGTCATCCAACCTTACACTATGACTCTCAACCATCCCCTCACACTTAACCACTCTCTTGATCAGTGGAGCTAAGGCTTTTTCAGTGGCCTGATCAATCATCTTGGGAATGTCCGTCTCAACCGAGGCGGCTCTAACATTTGCCGACGGGGCAAGGCTATCCATCTTGTAAATCAATGCTTGGGTCAAGGGGGATTGACATCATGAGAGGTGGGAGGTCTCATAGCAGCATCAACAAATACAGATACAGAGGTTGTAGGGCTAGTATGAGATGAGGTGTAGAAATACCTTCCTGCTCCATAGAATGAGCAGGTTTTCTAGCCTCAGTTGTAAGTGTAGTGGGATCAACCATGGGAGTCAAGTCTGGTGGTAGAAGGTTCCTCCAAGCCGCATCATCTCGTAAGCACTCAGCCTCAAACCGTTTGATATCACTGGATGAAAGTGGTGTGATCCTTACATCTATAGATGCTTCGAAAGGGACTCTTCCCCTCTCACACAACTGCGTAATCAATACAACAAACAGGAGTGACATCTGCTCATGCCTAGACCTCATCAATATTTCTTCCTCAATGATTTCACCTACATTGATCTTTTCCTTCTCAATGATTGTGCCCACTCGAATTGCCTTTGGGTGGTAGAGTATTGACTCTTTCTGGGAGGACATAATATTGCTGCTAAAGAACCTGAACTAGTATCGTGCCACAATGTTTAGGTCCTTCTTCTCTATCTTCGCCCTTTCAGCAATCCAAGAGGGAGAAGACTCATAGGATAATAGAGGGTCCAACAACCCTTTAATGCATCAAGACTTTTATGTATCTGGGTCATGTATTTATCAGTATGGTTGGACGGGGTGCATAACACTGTGTTGATTTCATTTGCATGACATTGCACCATTTTTCCCCTCACTTCCACTTTGTCTATAGTCTTCCAAACAATGCCCTTTCTCCTCTTTGGCAATGTCTTAGCATAGGTGTCATAGAATTCTCGCACCCACTTCAACACATAAGGTCTTCTTACACTAGTGAATTGCTCCAACTTGTGAAATTTTATCGTTGCCCATATGTATGGGTAGTCACTCATGATTCCATTAGTTGAGAGTCGCTGCTCCTCCAAAATAGTTCATTGTCCTTCCACCTTGAGCTTATTCAAAGCCCTTGGAGCTATTATCGAGAGAACACGGGAAGCAGGGTAAGGATCTTGTGGAGGTTATACCAACTTGGAGGGAATGTTCACCTACTTTATGGAAATATGCTTCCTCACTTTCTTACCCCTGCTGGTAGGGGTCTGAGGATTTGTTTATTAGTCACGAGGGGCCTCTGAAGGCTCATTAATAGAGATTCCCTTCTGTTTCTTTAGAGGAGGAGGAGGAGGAGAAGACTTTCTATCTTACTGAGTGTCGGATGAAACCACTTTCTTGCCCTTGGTTCGTGCCATTTCCTGCAAAGACACTTTCAAACATAGGATCCATTAATGTTAGTTGAAATCAAACACATATTGAATCAAATTTCAAAAACAATCCTAAGGCTCGCCTAACAGGAAGGAGGATCACCAAACAGGATTAACGAGCTCCGGTCTCACCGAATTGGATAGTAGCAATTATCCCAAGATTTAGGCATAAAAGTGGACTCAATGCCAACTCGGTGTATCACCGAGTCAGTTTCAGTGGGCTAAGACAAGTCCACCAAAAATTATAGTGCAAAATGGAAGGACATAGGTATCAAAGGCAATATCCTCTCCCACTCGACGATTCGCCAAACAGGTTCGGTGCACTAAGACAAGTCCCCTAGATGAGAAAGTACCCAAGGTCATATATATGCTAAAGAAGGTGAACTAGGGCTTATTCAGTGATCCGCATAACCTCCTTGGCAAGCTAAGACAAGCCCACCGAATAGGAAGTGTTCAGCCCAATGCCTAATTTTTACAGCTACTTCAACATAAACAACAAATACGAGTTTCCCCCATCATTACAATCCACCTATATGCTTATCTACTCCTGGGTACTAAGATTTCCCCGAGATATTGCTAAGTATTGCACTAATTGATGATTTGCCCTTAAGAAAGTAGTCACCCTCTTTATCATTGGGAGAAATCATGCAATTGGGTCAGCACTGGGCTAATCAAACTTCTCCTACATCCAATTGGACTTAGACCAAACACATTTACCAAGTCTATTTGAAACTTCAACAAACACAAACAAGATTCGCATTTGACAGGCATACATAATCACATATCTCATGAGCACAATTTAAATCATACACTATGATACTACCCATCAGAATCTAGCACATACTAGCAGTTAAAGTGCACAAGTCCACACCCCACATGCAATTCAAGGCTCAAAAATCTCAAAAAGATTCGAAAACCAACCTCAATAGTGGAAACAATCGAGAAAATGAGGGATTGGGGTTGGGTTGACAAGAAATCCAAGAAAATGCACTCCACGAACTTTGAAAACACTCAACAAAGACTCACTATCACTAAAAGGAGGCAAAGCAAGAGAAAAGAGCAAAAAAGACTTCAAGATCTCAAAGGGTTTGATTTTTCAATTTGAAAAGAACTTTGGTTTTTTAATAACGTGCCCGTTTAGCGATCTCGATGAATATTGCGGAATGTTTTGGAAAATTTTCATTTGGAGCTTAAGTTCACCGAACACGCCTAAAATACCAAACATGAACACTGATTTGGCGGGTCCCGATATAGTGTGAATAGTGCTCTTTAGCGGATCACCCTTTGTAGTTCTGATCGTCAATTTTGATAGTACACTTTTCACCTGTTCAAGCTCAAAAGGCGGATAAGAACGAGTTCGCACAATGACTTCGGCGGATCGACGTTTGGGTATTAACATCACTTATGCTTCCCTTTTTAACCTTGAAACCTCTTCTCAACCTGCACTCACAATGCACATTATTCGAAAGCAATAAATAAAAAAATAAAACTAAAGACTTGAGTTGCCTCTAAATAAGTGCCTTATTTAATGTCGTGGCACGACATAGTTCTCATTCTCAAAAATTATTCTTAGGGTTCACGATGGTATCACTAGGAAATCATTTTTCAAATCCTTTAACACTTTATCGAACCCTTTAACCTTGTTGTAGATCCTTGCTAGAATGTCTTTAGTCAGGCTTATTTCAGACCCAACTGGTTCTTTAGGGTGTGGACGATAATGGGGAGGCACGTACCTATATTTTTCCATCTCTCTATCTCTCCAATTTCCACCCTTCAGGTCTTTCCAACCACCATCTCTATCCTTATTCCAACCTTAGTTCCTACCTTGTCGTTGATAATTGGTGTGAGAACTTCCACTTTATTTCCTAAGCCTCATTATATAATGCTTCAAATTTGGCATCATTTTGGCACTGCCCACTGTTATTTCAAACTGCATTTACCGATTTGGTTCCACCTCCCATGACAAGTCTAAACCACTAATTGAGTTGGGTCATCATTTTGGACATATTTTCATCTTTTTCATGGTCCTTCTCGACTTGTGCTTTGCTTAAAGTCACTTGTAGAGTAGGCACTTGGTCCTCACTAGTGTACCATGCTCGGTTAACCTTAGTCATATCATCAAGCAACAATGCAGCCACATTATACAGTTGTCTCATTAAGCCACCTTGGAGTAATTGATCAGCCACATCTTTATTAACTGAATCAAGGTTGTAATAGAAGTATTGCAGCAACAAATTGTCCGGAACGCCATGCGTTGGAAATTGCAAAAGAACCTTCTTGAACCTCAATCACGTCTCATGTAGAGGCTCACCTCCAATGCATTTGAAATTTTGGATATGGGTTCAAAGTTTAACCATCTTTGAGGGTGAAAAGAATCTCTCCAAGAAGGTATCATTTATCTCTTCCCACTAAGTGATAAAATCATTTGGAAACTCTGCCAACCATCTTGTAGACTCTCCACTTAAAGATACGGGAATAACCTCAACCTTACGGACTCTTGAGAGATATTCTTGAACACAAAGTGTCCACATGCCTCCCTGAAATTCCTAATGTGTTCATGGTGATCCTCATGAACTAGGCCCACAAAAATTCCTGAGAGATATTCTTGAACACAAAGTGTCCACATGCCTCCCTGAAATTCCTAATGTGTTCATGGTGATCCTCATGAACTAGGCCCACAAATATTCCCGTCATCTAGAGAAATTATATCATAGTTCCAGTGATGTGAAACACAACTCTCCCGGTTGTGGGAGGTATCCGAATTTCTCCCGTGGTTTGAATGACATTCATGTGCATATCATTCAAATCATCAAGTTTTCATTTTGTCCATAGTGACTATCATTTCCACTTCCATGGTCACTCATTGAACAAACCTGGAAATCAACCAACAACAACACCAAAAATCAATCTACTACAACTAAACAAAATTTAAATCTAATTTCTCAATAAAAATTCCCAACTACCATTCCCCGACAGCGGCACCATTTTTGATAACGCTCAAATGTCCGCCTTAAAATTAATTAAAAGGGACAACAGTTGTAGTCAATAAAATACCCAACGAAGAGTCGAGGTTGAATCCGACAGAGAATTGTATATCGTGGAGAATTCCTATCAAAAGATTTAGATTATAGGATCGTTCATTTTCAATAGTAAGAAAAGTGGGTGGATACTTCTGTTGACACTCAAATCACCCTTCAAAACCAATTAAAAGAGTGAGCGATCATAGTCAATAAAAATTAAACAAAGAGTTGAGGTCAATCCCACAGGGCATGGTATATCGTGGAGAATTCCTTATCAAGAATTTTGGACTTTAAATTAGCTCATTTGAAATAGTAAGAATAATTGGGTGGATGGTACACCAACTTAATATAAAGCTTTGTTTCTCAATTATCGAAATTAAACTAAAGTATCAAAGAAATCAAGGGTTAACAAAAAATCTAGGGGTGCGAGGATTGGAAATTGATGTCACATAGGGGTGATTGTGCTTCTCTATGGTGATGAACATTCATGAATAAGCTAAGTCATCTTCATTGACACTAATCATCTTTCGATCTCAAAACATCTCTGCATAGAACATCCTTTTGATTTAATCTAAATGTCAATCCTAAACAACCCAAAACCTTACTCTAATCTCTCTTTCAAGAATAGGGCAAATAGATTTGACCCATAACCTCTCTTTCAAGCAAGCTTTAGACATCAAACCTAAATTTCTAGTATTGAACTAATTACACACTCCAATCAATCTCTTTCGAGCATCAACCGGAGATCGGAAGTAGGAATTAAGTTTGCAACCATAACCCTTTAGTTAACTCCATGGTAATTAGAGAAATTTCATGCATGAACATCAACATTACAGAGCATAGCACAATACCCACTGCATTAATTTACCACTTCACCCCATTGAGCACCCCTAGATCTTGAGATTTTAGCCACCATCATCAAAATTAAATAAATTATACCTTCCATGAAAACAACTATGGGTCACATGAAATCAAGAAATTAAGAGTAAACCAACTTTGGCTTCAATCTTTAATTTATCGAATTAAGATTCAAAATTGTAAAACCCCAAAAGCTAGAAAAGTGTTCTTAGACTCTCTCTACTCAAAAACTCTCAAAATTCCTAGAAACTCTACTGCAAAAACTTTTTATTTTGGGCTATATATATTTTCCCAAAATTTGGCCCAAAAATCCACATGCGGCTGAATCGACGACATTAGTTGAGTCTATCAAACCTACCCACTGAATCTCCATTCACTCCTCAACTCGCTTTGTAATGCTCTAGGCTTCAGGTGTTTGAACGTTAGTTGGCAAACTTGATTTTGAGTCAGTCTCTTTCTCATTTGGTGAATCACTGAATACCACCTTGGTTCGCCTTTCGAGGATTCAATTTTCACACTACACATGATCAATTTGGGCAATGTGCATCAGGACCGCCGTTCTCAGTCGGTGCATCGCCTTCTTTACTAGAGTCTGCTGACCTTCTTTAGTAGACAAAAGTGTTATGCACTATCATTTTGGGTAAGGTCGTACTAAATTGGTGATCTTCCCTTCATGTTAGGCAATCAACAATGTTCACTTTGCAATTCTTTTTGTATTTTTGTCCATTCATTCAAACATCAGTCCTTGCCTTGTCTGATTGCCTTTATAGCTGCAAGTCATCAATATTTGATTCGAAAAGGACAAAGTTAGGCATTGAGGACACTAATTATTGAGCTACATGGACCTTCAATGAGTTCAAATCTACCACTCAGGAACATCTACAAAATTTATATAAAGCTTGGTTATTAATTATAACAATTATTTTTAAATGTCAAAGAATTCAAGAGTTAACAAGCAATCTAGGGGTGCAGAGATTGGAAAGCGATATCATATAGGGGTAGTTGTGCTGCTCTATAGTGATGAATATTCATGAATGGGCTAAGTCATCTTCGTTGACGCTAATCATCTTTCGATCTCAAAGCATCTATGCATAGAATCTCCTTTCAGTCTCATCTAAATGCCAATCAAACAACCCAAAACCTTACTCTATTTTATCTTTCAAGAATAGGGCAAATAGATCTAACCCATAACCTCTATTTACAAGAAAGTTATAGACATCAAACCTAAATTGCTAGTATCACACTAATTACCCACTCTAATCAATCTCTTTCGAGCATCAACCAGAGATCAAAAGTAGGAGTTAAGTTTGCAACCATAATCTATAAATTAAACCCATGCTAATTAGACCAAATTCATGTATGAATATCAACAAAACAGAGCAAAACTGTTTTAGGTTAACTTCAAGCGACCATAACTTTTAGCACGTAATGATTTAGGTTTCCCATCAGGTATCAAATCAAAGTTCTTTGTGTCCTCTTTCCAATGCCACAAAGTTTGCAAAATTACATGATCAGATGAAGGAGTTATGCAAGTTTGAGTATAACCTCTGTAGTTAAGGCATTTCATTCATTCTAAGAAGGGGTGTTTTGGTCTTTTCTTACCCCAAAAGTTCTACACACGTTTTACCACCCAAGTTAATGGGTATAATCATAATAAGTCAATATTTGACATTACAAAAGCATTTAGGTATTTGATAGTAGGTTCAAGAGGAGAAAAGAGAAGGGTTTCAAGAGTTCTTTCAGGCACTTGAGGTTTTCGCCAAGAACAAGTGTTCTTCGAGGTATGTAAACTTTCATAGTGTTAAGTTCTTATGCCCTCATGCAATCATGTAAATTTCATCCATAAGTTCATTTTGAAAGTTTATTGATTGAGATTCTTGATGAAGTTCTTGAGGTTTTAACTTAATTTTTTAATAATTGAGTCTTGTTGAATTCTCCAGGTTAGGATCTTGCGAATGAATGTTGTTCTTGATGGATTTTGTGTGGGTTTCATTAAAAACATTCTGGGTTTATGAAAATTCTTGAAATTGGTAATGGAATTGCATTGGGTATGAATTGAATCGAGTTTGGGAGAGGAAGAAAAGGATGGAAGAATATTTGCGCCTAGGTTCGCGTCGCAGAGGCACTTTAAATTTTTAGTATCCAGTCGACCACCCCTTCTCCGCATCATAGAGAGGATACAAAGTTTCTGTCTTGAGATTTATTTCACGACCAAAAATTAAATCCCCTTCCGCATCGCGCCATTGCTCTTCAAATTATGTCTTCGCTCTCTTCTTATTACTAATTATCTAAGCCTTTATTAATCATCGAGAGATCCTCTATCCTAATCATAACTCTTAAATTCATATTTCAAATCAAGGTAAAGTTGAGAGGAAATTTCAAGAGAGTCTTTTAAGTCATTTTGAGAAGTCTTTTGCAAGTATTCATAACTTGATTTAAGACTTGAGTAAATGAGTATGAGAATGAGATGAGTTGACTTTCATGTTTAAAAATGATTATAAGGGGACTAAGTATTCCCAAGAGTAGTACTTTTACATTAACGAGAGAAACATTGATTTCTAAATAATTTTATGTTGAGTCTTGAGCATTACCTCTTTAAATAGGATATTTTGAATAAATATCTCAAATTGAGGAAGAATTATGTTTTTAAACATATGAGCATGAGTTATATATTATTGGGAGTAGTATTGAACATGGATATGGGGATGAGTTCAGACAACTAAAAATTTTCATAAACCATCTATGCCAACATGGTAAAGGGTCATACTTTAGATAATTCCTTATTTCTTTTAAAGCATAGCTTAGTGGCTCCACTAGGTTTAGGTGTTCTATACCCCGATAAGGTATATAACAGTTTTGGCAGCGTAGGTGAGACATGGTATCATCACTTAGCTCATAGTGATGGTTGTCAGTTAGAGTAACTCCCAAATAAGAGTGAAAGAGTTTATTATTGTATTTTTATACATTTTGAGTCATTATCTACTATTTTAAAGGTTTTATAAATTGCATATTATTATTATTGCTTTCATATTGAGTTGAGTTGAGTTGAGGTGAGTATGTCTTCCCTTTTTGTTAGTTTAGATATATCTTTATGTTTTTGTTTTCCCCTTACATGCTTGTACATTTAATGTACTGATACCATTTGGCCTGCTTCGTTTCATGATGCAGATACACGTGTTCAAGGTCATCAACCGAAACTTTATTGATCCCTTCGCATTCCAGCTAGCTTTGGTGAGCCCCTTGGTTTTTGGAGTGCTTCACATTATGGTTTTGTTTGGTTAGGAGGTTGTGGGTCTTGTCCCGACTTCCCCTCATAGTATTTCGATGATTCATAGACAATAGTAATTAAGGAGTCTTTTCCCAATTCCTTTGTTGATGTTTTAAAGACTTTGAGTTGAACATTTATGTTTATTTCAGTATTCCAGACAGTTTTGAGTTAAACTATCATAGTAACGAGAGCTTATGAGTTTCTTTGCACTTGAATCTCCTATGTTGTTGAGTAAGTCTTGCGGTGATTATTGAGCCAGGCCAAGGGTTCCCTTGGGGGCCAGCAATGGTTCTCGAGTGCCGACCACGTCTAGGGTGTAGGCTCAGGGCGTGAAAAACTTGGTATCAGAGCACAGAGTTCAAGAGTCCTATGCTGTCTATGAAGCCATGTCTGTAGAGTCCTATTTGTCGGTGTGAAGCGCGCCACATCTATAATTAGGAGTCTACAACATTTAGGAAACATTTCACTTCCTTCTTACTCTTTTCTGTGCGAAAGTGTTCAACTTTATAAAAGTTTCCTTCTAATTGCGCTTGCGCGTATCTACAAAATTCCGGAAAATTAGTAAACTAACTTAGATCCTAATGTGTAAACTAGTAGCCTAATTGGGGTTTAACGTAAAGGTTAGAGTTGTAAAATAACCTCCGGTATTCAATATAAGTGTTTTTGGGTGTAGACTTCATGGTCCGGCCCCCCCCCCCCAAAGGATCAACCAAGGGTCCTTGAAGAGGACTTTGAGATAGCCTAAAAAGTTGTCAAAACGCAACCACCCACGAAGGCATCCACGATCCGTGGATGGACCCACGCCCCGTAGGTGGGGGTCATGGGTTGTCACGACCCAGGGGTACCCCCTAGACGTAACATGGCGTACTTGACCCCGAAGGGGTCTCATACAAACCCTTAGCATAATCATAACATAAGCTACTAGAAAAGTACGGGAAAATTTAAAACTTCTTTAAAACTATACAGTCGAAAACATTTTCATAAGCAAGCGGAAGTCTTTACTAATTCTTTGTCTCAAACCATCTAGTTAAAATCATGAATAAAAGTCTTGGGACGCAGCCCATATAAAGTCTAAAACATAAGAAATGACATAAAAGGGAAACATGGGTTTGTACTTGAAGCTATGAGGACTCACCAAATATTCAAGTCTTCTTGTATCTTAGAAACCTAGCCTCCAAATCAACTCAATCTCCAACACCCTACATTTGATTAGAATGTAGGCAATATGTGTTAGTACAAAATGTACCAAGTATGAAAGCTAACACAACAACATAAGAGCATCTCAAAATGGTTAGTCAACATAAGACATAAGCATAAGAGATAATCACATAGTCATCAGATAATCTCCAACATAAGCATCATATAATCATAAGCCAACATAAGACATAATGATTGAGCATAGGAGATAAGCCATATTCATATAAACATAATTGACTCTTAGTCATCTATACCATAATAGCACCATTCTCAAGTAACCTCAAATGCATACAAGTGCAAAGCATGAATAGCATCACATACTACCACCCAAGCCAAGTACCCCTTTTTAGTCATCTTAATCATAGTCTATATACATGGTCAACTCTTAAGCTTCTTTACCATAAGGGTATCATACTCCTAAGTAGCCTCAAGGCACACTTGTGCAATGCATGAAAGGCATCCCATAATACCATTCACACTAAGTATCACCTTGAAGTCAACATAGTCATACTTACCCTCCTTTAGTCTCACTCTTTAGCTTACTTCATATAGACAAGGGAACTACCGTCCTTACTCAAACATATTATGGAAGGCAACTATAGAACAACCCTATCTTAAAATACATCACTCATAAGAACTCTTTCTTAAATGACCCTAAGTCATACTTGTGCCATGCATGAATAGCATCCCATAAGACTACTCATGCTATGTACTACTTTTAGGTTCTCATACTAATACTTCTTGATTTGGAACCTAGTTCCTCTCTTTAACTTTAGAACACTATGAGGTACATCATTAGTAGATTGAATCCTATGAGATACTACTTATAGCATGTCTAGGTTCATCATCTACATGGACCCTATGAGATACTACCTTAAGCATGTCTAATTCCATTCATATTCTTGAACACTATGAGGTACTTCATTAAGTAAGTCTTAGTTCAATTATGCTTTAGAACTCTATGAGATGCTTCTTCAAGTCAAGGGTGTAGCTAGGATCTGGTACGACAAATGGAAAAACGGCAGGGTTGAAGGGGCACCAATTGTAAGCTGGGTTGTGTTTGAAAGTGCCTTTCTAAGGCTCTTCTTTCCTCGTGAGCTAAAGGAAGAAAAAGGTGAGGGAATTTCTAAACTTGAAGCAAGAGTCCATGAGTGTGCATGAGTATAGTCTCAAGTTCACCGAGTTGTCCCATTATGCTTTGGAGATAGTGGTAGTTATGAGGAGCAGGATGAGTCTATTTTTATCTGGGTTATCGCACTTTTAAAGTAAGGATAGTAAGGAAACTATGTTGATAAGAGACATGGAGAGAGCCATGCTTATGATCCATGTGCAGCAAGTTGAGGAAGACAAGTTGAAATATAGGGAAGAGTTTCACAGTAAGCGGGCTTAGACAACAGTTAATGAGTCTGGACAACAAAAGGCTGAAAATGCGAGTCAGTCATTTTTTCAACAAAAGGCAATTGGGCCTGCTCTATCGTCAGCTAGTGCACCTGCACCAAAGAACAAATGTGAGTTCAGGAATCAGAATTCATAAAACTTTAAAGCTCGACCTACTCAATCTCAAGGTAGTGTGGCACAAGGGTCCAACTGGACTTCTACATGTGCTAAGTGTGGTAGGAACCACCTAGGAGCGTGTCGTGATGGTTCCACTGGATGTTTCAAGTGTTGTCAAATCGGTCACTTCATGAGAGAGTGCCCTAAGAACAGACAGGACAATGGTAATGGTGGAAATAGATCCTAATCTTCTTAAATGGCATCGCCAAATAGAGCTGCACCTAGAGGACCTACTTCAGGGACAGGTGGAGGAGCAAACCGTTTATATGCTATAACAAGTCGCCAAAAGCAGGAGAATTCACCAAATGTTTTCACTGGTATGATCAAAGTCTTTACTTTTGATGTATATGCATTACTTGATCTAGGTGTGAGTATGTATTTTGTGACTCTGTACATAACTTTGAGGTTTGATATTCTTCCAGAATGACTTCTTGAGCTTTTCAGTGTTTCTACACCTGTTTCTGAGTCTATTCTAGCTGAGAGAGTTTATTGTGATTGTGTCATCTCTGTTAATCACAAGGACACCATGGATGACTTAGTTGAGCTAGACATGGTAGACTTTGATGTTATTCTACGTATGGACTGAATGATTTTTATGCCTGAGCTGATTGTAGAAATCGAGTAGTAAAGTTCCAGTTTCCAAATGAGCCTATTCTAGAGTAGAGGAGTAGTTCTGCAGTGCCTAATGGTCGTTTCATTCTATATATCTTAAGGCCAAAAATTTAGTTTCCAAGGGGTGCATCTACCACTTAATCCCAGTTAACGACTCTAGTGTTGAGACATCGCCTATTCACTCAGTTCCAGTTGTGAGTTAGTTTCTATAGGTCTTTCCTAATGATCTGCTCGGAGTCCCTCTTGGGAGAGAAATAGAATTTTGCATAGACATTTTTCCTAATACTCGACCTATCTCTATTCTGCCATATATAATAGCTCCAAGTGAGTTGAAAGAGTTAATAGGGAAGTTGAAAGATCTTCTTGATAAGGGTTTCCTTCGACCTTGTGTCTTACCTTGGGGAGCTCCGGTCTAATTTGTGAGGGAGAAAGTTCTCTTAGAATGTGTATTGATTACCACCAGTTGAACAAGGTCACCATAAAGAGTAAGTATCCCTTTCCAAGAATTGATGATCTTTTCGATCAACTTTAGGGTGCCACTTGCTTCTCTAAGATAGACCTCAGATCTATCATCAGTTGAGAGTAAGAGAAAGTGACATCCGGAAGACACCATTCAGGACCTGTTATGGTCATTATGAGTTTCTTGTTATGTCATTTGGCTTGACTAATGCTCTTGCAGCGTTCATGGATCATATGAACAGAGTGTTAAAGTCGTATCTTGACATGTTTGTTATCGTATTTATTGACGACATACTTGTTTATTTTGAGGCGTTTTGAGGCTCATGCTGTCATCTGAGAATAGTCCTCCAAACTCTCAAGGATAGAGAGTTGTATGCTAAATTTCTAAGTGTGAGTTTTGTCTTGGGTCTGTGGCATTCTTAGGCCACATTGTATCTGGTGAAGGAGTTCGAGTTGACGCTCAGAAGATTGAAGAAGTGTTGAACTGGCCTAGACCCACATCTCCAACTGAGATAAACAATTTCTTGGGATTGCTTGGTTACTATAGAAGGTTCGTCGAGGGGTTTTCATCTATTTCAGCTCCATTGATGAAGTTGACTCAGAACATAGTTAAGTTTCAATGGTCTGAAGCTTGTGAGAAAAGATTTCAGGGATTGAAAACCTGATTAACTACTGCCCTAGTGTTAACTCTATCAGAGGGTACAAAAGGCTTTGTTGTTTATTACGATATGTCCAGAGTTGGGCTTGGTTGTGTATTAATGCAGAATGGAAAGGTTATAGTCTATGCCTCTAGATAACTCAAGTTTCATGAGAAGAATTACACAACTTATGACCTCAAGTTGGTAGCGTAGTATTTTCCTTGAAAATACAGCGTCACTATCTCTATAGTGTTCATGTAGACATATTCACAGATCACAAGAGTCTCTAGTATGTGTTCAGTAAGAAAGAGCTTAATCTCAGACAAATGAGGTGGTTAGAGTTGCTCAAGGACTATGACATCAGTAAACTCTATCACCCATGTAAGGAAAATGTTGCTACTAATGCTTTGAGTAGGTTGTCCATGGGAAGTACTGGCCATATCGAGGAAGGTAAGAAAGAGTTGGCCAAATATGTGCACATGCTTGCTCGTTTGGGAGTCCAGTTGTTAGATTCCAATGCAGGTGGAGTGGTGGTGATGAATGGGTCTCAATAATCACTAGTGTCTGAAGTAAAGGAGTATCAAGACCAAGATCTTGTTTTTCTTGACCTAAAAGCAAATGGTCATAAGCCGAAAGTGATGGCTTTTGAACTAGGGGAGATAGTGTGTTGAGATATCAAGGCAGATTGTGTGTACCAAGAGTGGATAAACTCCAAGACAGAATCATGGAAGAAGCTCATAGTTCTAGATATTCAATCCATCCCAGTTCCACAATGATGTATCGTGACTTGAGAGAAGTCTATTGGTGGAGTAGAATGAAGAGGTGTATTGCTGATTTTGTGGTTAAGTGTCCAAATTGCCAACAAGTCAAGGTAGGGCACCAAAGACCTGGTGATATGGCTCATAGATCTTCCGAAATGGAAGTGGGAGATGATTAATGTGGATTTCATTATTGGATTATCGCGATCCCATAGTCAGCATGATTGAATTTAGGTGATTGTAGATCGAATGAGTAAATCAACCAATTTCTTGTCGGTAAAGACTACTTATGCAACAAAATATTATGCTAGGTTATATATTTAAGAGATAGTCTAACTTTACGGAATTTTAGTGTCTATCATCTCAGATAGGGGTGCATAAGTCATTGCTCAGTTTTGTAAGTCTTTCTAGAAAGGTTTGGGTTCAAAGGTGAACCTTAGTACCACTTTTTATCATCAGACTGATGGTCAAGAAGAATGCACAATTTAGACCTTAAAATATATGTCGAGGGCATGCTTTAAAGGTAATTGGGATGATCATTGCCTCTCCTAGAGTTTTCTTACAACAACAGCTATCACTCTAGTATCCAAATGGCTCCTTATGAGGCTCTTTATGGGCGAAGATGTAGATCTCCTATTTACTGGTTCGAGGTTGGTGAAGTTGTTTTGATAGGGCAAGACATAGTTAATCAAGCTATGGAGAAGGTGAAGATCATTCAGGAGAGGCGGAAAACGGCACAAAGTTGTTAGAAATCCTATAGAGATGTTAGGAGAAGACATTTAGAATTTGAGGTTGATGATTGGGTCTACTTGAAGGTTTCACCCATGAAGGGTGTTCTGAGATTTGGTAAAAAGGGAAACTCAGTCCCCTGTACATTGGTCCTTACAGGATATCCAAGAGGATTGGTAATGTAGCTTATGAGTTCGAACTACCGTCAGAATTAGCAACAGTTCATCTAGTGCTGCATGTGTTGATTCTAAAGAAGTGTTTGAGTGATCCTTCACTCATAGTACCAACTGAAAATATTTGTATTAAGGACAACCTATCTTATGAGGAAGTGCCCGTTCAGATTCTGGATCGTCAGTTTCGCAAGTTGAGAACCAAGGGGGTCGCATCGATAAAGGTCTTATGGAGGAATCAATTCATTGAGGGAGCTACTTGGGAGGTTGAGCAGGATATGAAAAAGAGATACCGACATCTCTTTCCTTCCGGAGAAATTCCAAACCAAGGTACTAACTCTTTTCTTGGTGCTCTTTAAGTTGATATGTTGAGTGTAAGTGTCACAACCCGAGAGCACCCCCTAGTCATAACATGGCATACTCGACCCCGAAGGGGTCTTATACAAGCCTCATAGCTCGTTCATTGCATAAGATACTTGAAAATAGAGAAGAATTAAAAACCTTCCTTTACAATCGAAAACATTTTATTAAAAAAGCAAGCGAAGACTTTCTAGACTTTGTACACTATGTCTCAAACCATCTAATACTTTGAATAGAACATTGGGACTTAGCCCATACAAAGCTTTAACATAAACTAAAGACATAAAAGGAACATGACGGTAGGGGTGTGCAAAAACTGATTTAACCAATAAACCGAACCAAAAAAAACACTATTGGTTTATTGATATTGGGTTATTGGGCTAACGGTTTTTAAATGGTTTCGCAAATTTTCTTATTGAGTTTATTGGTTCGGTTTCCAATTTTATAATTTTTGTTAATGGTTAAACCAATAATCCAATAAGACTATACTAAATTTACTATTTTATCCCTAGACCAGTAAACCTTAATTATATAACATTTTACAAATCCTATTACTTTAATCTCAGTATTACTTAAAACCCTAATTATTGTTTCATTCTGTAATTGCAAGCACACTTCTAACTTGAATGTGCCAATTGCCTAGACTTGCTAAAAAATGATTGTTACTTTCACAATTTTTCCTTTGAATGTGTCTAGTGTCTAAACTTACAAGAAAAATGATTGTTACTTTTATGATTATTACTTTCATGCCAAATGCTGGAAAAATCATATGGTTTATATGAAAAAAAATTATTGTGTATATTAATATATATGAGTATTTTCTTATTGGTTAAACCGAAAACCGAACCATTAAGTATCATAAACCGATTAACCAAAAACCAATAAGAAATATGTTATTGGTTTGGTTAACGGTTTGACGTATTTACAAACCTAAAACCGATAAACCAAACCAATAACACCTAAAACCGAACTGAACCGACAGATGCGCACCCCTACATGATGGGTTTTGTTCTTGAAACTATGAGGACTCACCAAGTCTTCATCTTTAAGCACCTTGAAACCTATCCTTCACGCATAGAACACCAACATCTCCAAAGCCTACACTTTGGTAAAAAGGGAAAAGAATGGGGTTAGCACATTAGATGTACTAAGTATGATGACCATGCAAAATCATGCTTAAAAAGGGACATTTGATTGAAAGCCATGCTTTTATGCCATTTTTGTAAAACTTCATGAACACTGATACAAGAGGCATAATATAAGTCACAACCAACATACAAAGTCACATAATTCACATTTAGTCAAAATCACATATATAACCCTTTACCTTCACCTTGAGCCTTCACCTCAAGTAACTCTCAAACTATACCTTGTGCAATGTATAGATAGCGTCCCATATCACCAGCCACACTAAGGTACCACCTTAAGGTCACCAAAAGTGAACTTACCATTCATCCTTTCCACCTTTATACAATAAAACATTTAAGGGACATAAAAAATACATGAGTCACATCATCACATTAAGACCAACATCTAAGACAACTCTACGTCATACTTGTGCAATGTGCAAGTAGCATCCCATACTACTACTCACACTAAGTACTCCTTTGAAGTCACCCTAGACATGGCATATTCATATACAATAAGTCATGACAAGGAAGTAACTCATAATACAATCCAAGTATAGCATGCATCTTTACATTTAAGAATATAAAATTAAACATTCCTCAATAACATCATTTAGAGGACTTTCAAACAATAGCCATTAAGACTTTAGAGAGCTCACTATGACCCTCTCAAAGCCTACTCGTGCAATGCATGTATGGCATCCCATATTACCAGTCACACTTTGTAGAACCTCTCAAGAAACCACAATGCACATCTCATATGATGGGAATAAGTGTTTAACCGACATAGACCATGAGAGCTAGATCATGGAATCCAATGTACTATCCCACATCGTAAGGGTTGGTCTACTTGCCTAAGGTAAACTGGTATATATCTTAAGTGGATCCACTAGCTAGACCTATGTGGGCACATAGTTAAGGGACAAGGAGATTGCTACTAGATACCCTTCCTCAACTCACGTGAGGGCATCCATCTCAAGAGATTGCTACTAGAAACCCCGCCTCAACTCACGTGAGGGCTTCCATCTCATTCAATATCCTCTCAGTGCTTAGCCTACATTTCCATAAAGTATTTTACCATTCATCACATTAAGGGATAAGAGATTGTTACTAGACACCCCGCCTCAACTCACGTGAGGGCATCCATCTCCACCCAACTTTCATTCATTGGATAGCTCGTAGGTTCAAAGATGAGAATAGCCTTTCATTTAAGAATCCCATTATCGTTCATTAGTGCAAGATCGAGAATATCCTTTCAATCAACACATCATTAGCATTCAATAGAGTATAATTGAGAATAGCCTTTCAATAGACTCAACATTCATTAACATTATCATTAAACTCATTCATTCATTCATTCATTCATGAAAAGTTTACTAACATTAGATCTACCAATTCAAGACATTAAGGCATTAAGTCAAGATATACTCATCATATAGGAAAAGGATGCCTAAGCCTACCAATTCAAAAGATCTCATTCAACAATACATCATCAAACCCTTCACATTGCATCATCAACATTCATGAGTGTTAACAGAGAGATAACATTCAATCCTAACACAATTAGCTTCTAGACAAGATCATAATTCATTCATTGAGATCACACACATGCTTCACATCACATTCATATATACAACATCATGATAATACTTCAATTCCTCACACTGTGCCTTCAAGGTGATGATTACAATGTACATAGTAAGTAAACACCTCCACCTTTCAAGTGGATCAACAATTCAAGACAATTCTACTTTAATATAAAATTAGGTCAAACTTGCCCTTTCAAGGCTATGATCACAATTCCTCAATTCATCAACGATTCACCATAATTAGACATAGATGATGATACAATTCAATAATCTAAGTCAATCTAAGCATAAATCCACCATCATTCATTCATAATCATAAAACCCACTTTATAAGGTGAAATTTAGGAATCGAGAGAAATCATGGGTTCATAGAGTAAAATCATCTTAAATCATCAATTAAACATCAACATAATAATAATTTATCATTTGAAAATGTTTGATGCAAGAACCCATGAGATTGAGTACTAGGGCTTTTCATGAACTTGAAATCACTTTGAAACTTCTTTGAAATTGACTCTATGGTGAAAGCTAACCCTAGATGAAGGATCACCATACCTTATACTTGAATAATCCCACGAAATTAAAGAATAAACACCTTGAAATCCCCAACCCTAGCTTGATCTTGACCTAAATCTCCAATGGAGTTTCTAGAGAGAACTTTTTAAGAGGGAAGGGTTTTGATTTGAGAGGTGAAATCTAAATGAGGGTTTCATTGTTTTAAAACTCTTAAAATATGTTAATACACCTAAAATAATCATCCATGTACTTTAAAAGACTTGGGGTGAATTTACCAATTAACCCCTCACTTGGCCATGCCACTTGACAGCAAACAGGTGCCACTCACGAACCCCTATCTACGGACCGTAGATGGGTCCATGGGATGTACTGTCCAACTGTGGTTTGGTTCAGAGACACACCATGAGGGGGCTTAACCTATGGAGCAAGACCACGAGCCGTAGATCAATCTACTAGCCGTGGATTGCTTCTGTTGTTCACAATATTTTGGAAGCTTGGTGGTTTCCTTGGGATCTTGGGGTTTAGACTTAGGGTCCTCCTCAAGGACCCTTAGGGTGGTCCTTGGGGAGTCTTACCTTGATGTATAACCCCTAAAAACCTCAACCATGGCTCGGGACAACATCAAAACACCTTCAAAACTCAAGACAAACACAAACGCACACTCGTTAGGCTCTAGTTTCACTAATTCATATTTAGGGTCGTTACGGTATGTAAATTGCATTTTATGTGCTTTAGATAAGGTTGTTAAATGCTTTCCACTCATGTTATTCTTAGTGTGATCTCATTCGAGGAAGAATGTTCCTAAGGGGGAGATATTGTAACACCTTGAACTTTGGTCATATTTCAATTTTGGGTCAACTTTAAATGATCATAACTTCTAGCACATATTGAGTTAGGTATCCTATGAGGTATCAAATCAAATGTATTTGAGTCCTCTTTCTAATGCCACCGCGTTTGCTAAATTCTGTGCTTGGATGAAGGAGTTGTGGTTGTTTGAGTATAACCTCTCTAGTTAAGGCATTTCATCCATTTTAAGAAAGGGTATTTTGGTCTTTCCTTACCCCTAAAATCCTACCCACGTTTTACCCACCGAAGTTAAGGGGTCTAATCAGATTAAGTCAATTTTAGACATTCCAAAAGTGTTTAGGGATTTGAGAGCAATTTCAAGAGGAGAAAGGAGAAGGATTTCAAGTGTTCTTTCAAGAACTTGAGGTTTTCTCCAAGAACAAGTGTTATTCGAGGTATGTAAGCTTTCATAGTGTTGAATATGTTTTCCCTCACGTCAATCATGTAACTTTCATCCATAAATTCATTGGTAAAGTTGATTGATTGAGATTCTTGATAAAGTTCTTGAGGTTTTAGCTTCGTTCTTCAATAATTGAGTCTTGTTGAATTCTTGAGGTGAGGGTCTTGAGAATGAGTGTTGTTCATGATGGATTTTGTGTGGATTTCATTGACAACTTTCTGGGTTTAAGAAAATTTGTGAAATTGGGAAATGAAATTGCATTGGGTATGAATTGAATCAAGTTTGGGAGAGGAATAAAATGACAGATAAATATGTGTTCACATGTCTGCGTCGTTGAGGAGCTTTAACTTTTCTGTATCCAGTCGACCACCCCCTTTCCGCGTGGCGGAGAGGATACCGAGTCCTTTGTCTCGAGATTTATTTTGTTACCAAAAATAAAATCCCTCTCTGTGTCGCACCAAGTCTCAAATTGTGTCTCCTTTAATTTCTCTTTTTATTACTAATTATCTAAGCCTTTATTAATCGAGAGAACCTATATCCTAATCATAGCTCTTAAATTCACATTTCAAATCAAGGTAAAGTCGAGAGGAAAATTCAAAAGAGTCTTTTAAGTCATTTTGATAAGTATTTTACAATTATTCATAACTTGATTTAAATTTGAGTAAATTTGTATGAGAAGGAGAAGAGTTAACTTTCATGTTTCAAAATGAGTATAAGGGGACTAAGTATTCCCAAGAGTAATACTTTTACATTTAAAACGAGAGAAACATTGATTTCTAAATGAGTTTATGAGGAGTCTTGAGCATTACCTATTTAAAGAGGATCTTTTGAGTAATTATCTCAAATTGAGGAAGAGTTAATGTTTTAAACATATGAGCATGAATTATATATTATTGGAAATAGTATTGAGCACCGATATGAGGATGAGTTCAGACAACTCAAAATCCTCATAAACCATATATGCCAACATGAGTAAATGGTCATACTTTTTAGATGATTCCTTTTTTTTTTTTAAAGCATAGCTTAATGGATCTACTTAGTTGAGGTGTTCTATACCCCGGCAAGGTATATGACAGTTCTGGCAGCGTGGACGAGAGTTTGTATCATCACGTACCTCATAATGATTATTATCGGTTAGAGAAGCTCTTAAATAAGAGTAAAAGAGTTTATTATTGTATTTTTAAACATTTTGAGTAATTATCTACTGTTTTAAGGGTTTTATAAATTGCATCTTATTATTATTGCTTTTATATTGAGTTGAGTTAAGGTGACTATGTCTTCCCTTTTTATTAGTTCAGCTATATCTTTATGTTTCTATTTTTCCCTTACATGCTTATATATTTAATGTACTGACGTCATTCAGCATGTATCATTTCATGATGCAAATACAGGGGTTCAGGGTCATCAATCGGCGCTTCGTTGATACCCTCTCATTCCTGCTAGCTTTGGTGAGCCTCCTTGCTTTCTGGAGGGCTTCAAATTATGGTTTTTGTTTGTTTAGGAGGTTGTGTGTCTTGTCCCGACTTCCCTCACAATATTTAGAGGCTTCATAGACAGTAGTAGTTGATGTGTCTTTTCCCAATTTCCTTTTTGATGTTTTAAAGACTTTGAGTTGAACATTTATGTTTATTTGAGCATTCCAGACAATTTTGAGTTAAACTATCATAGTAATGAGATCTTATAAGTTAATATTTGCATTTGAATTTCCTATGTTATTGAGTATGTTTTCCGCTGAGTATTGAGCCAAGCCAAGGGGTTCACCTGGGGACAACGATGGTTCTCGAGTGCCGGCAACGTCTAGTGTGTAGGCTCAGGGAATTACAATACCCACCGCATTAAATAAACACCCAACCCCATAATTGCACCCCTAGTTCTTAGGGTTTTAGCCAGCCATCACAAAAAGTAAAGAGATTCTACCTTCCATGAAAGCAGCCATGGGTAACATTAAATTAAGCAATTACAAGTAAACCCACTTTGTATTCAACTTCAATTTGTCAATTTCAAGCACAAAGTTGTAAAACCCAAAAGATAGAAAAGTGTTCTTCAAAGGTAAAAAAAATTTCTCTCTAAACTCTTTACAAATTATGATATTTTCTATTCTATGTCATCTGATATCGAATTTCTCTCTCCTTTAGGCTATTTATAATTTCCAAAAATTAGGACAAAAATTCCACTACGTGGCATAGTCGACGACATTAGTCGGGCTCGCAAAACTTGTTCTGTGCATCGCATCTTGCTCCTCATCTCGCCTTTTGATGATGTACGCTTCAAGAATTTTAAACCTCAGTTTGTGAAATCAATTGAGTCAGCCTTTCATTTTTGGTGAATCACCGAGTACCACCTTAGTTCCCCTTTTAAGCAGTCAATCTTTTCTTTCCATACTGTCATTTTTGGGCGATGCTCATCAAGACTGCCTTTCTCATTTGGCGCATCGCCTTTTGCACTGGAGTCTGCCGACTTGATTAGGTAGACACAAGTGCTATGAACTGTTATTTTGGGAAAGATCGTGCTCAATTGGCGATCCACCCTTCATGTTAGGCGATCCACAATAAATGGCCTGCACTTCTTTTAGCATTTTTTACCATTCTTTCAAACATCAATCCTTTCCTTGTCCAATTTCTTTCATAGCTGCAAATCATCAATATTTAATCAGAATAGGATAATATTAGGCATTGAGGACACTAATTATTCAGGTAAATAGACCTTAAATGAGGTCAAATCTACCACTCATCAATACGACCCTTTACGCGTCCTCTTCCTCGCAACGACCAGCGAACCTGGCGTGAAACCCAACATAATTTATATTATTGTCTCATTTAAGTTTTAGCCAAATTCACTAATTAACCCAAATTGGCTATGCTTCAAATCCGATTGGCTATTTAAATCAGCTAGAGTTGTAATTTCTTGTCAAATCTCAGAATCCTTGCATAAACATTGTATTTGACCACTTCTTGAATCAGTCTTCAAAGGAAATCTGAGCCCAATTCACTCTTATAATATACCCAGAAGCCTATTCCTTTTAATACCAAAACACACCCAACAAATCCCAGCAATACACCTTACACCAATGATAAAGAGAACCAGACACATATGCGTACAACCCTTTACACGTCTTCTTCCTCGAAACTAGTGAACCCAACAAAACTTATATTAATTCATTTGATTTAAGTTTTACCATAATTCACTAATTAATCTGAATTGTCTATGTTTCAAATTACATAGGAACTACTAGAATTGCAATTTCATGTCAAGTCTTAGAATCCTTGGATAAACACTATATTTGGCCACTTTTTGAATCAGTTTTCAAAGGAAATCCGAGCCCAGTTCACTCCTATAATAATCCATTATTTTTAATACAAAAACACACCCAAAAAATCCCAACGATACACCATACACCAACAGTACACATACCAGACACATTTGTGTACCACCCTTTACGTGCCTTTTTCCTCGCAACGACCAGTGAACCTGACGTGAAACCCAACAAGAGTTATGTTAATTTGTCTCATTTAAGTTTTAGCCAAATTCACTAATCAGCCCAAATAGGTTATGTTTCAAATTCAGTTGGCTAGTTAAATCGGCTAGAATTGTTCTTTCTTGTCAAATCTCAAAATCCTTGCATAAACACTGTATTTGGCCACTTCTTGAATCAATATTCAAAGGAAACCTGAGCCCAATTAACTCCTATAACATTCCCAAAAGCCCATTCCTTTCAATACCAAAACACACCCAACAAATCCAAGAAATACATTGTACACCAACAAAACACACATCCATACACATATGCGTACGACCCTTTACACGTCTTCTTCTCCGCAACGACTAGCAAACCAAATGTGAAACCCAACGAACCGGACGCGAAACCTAGCAAAACTTATATTAATTCGTCTCATTTAAGTTTTAGCCAAATTTACTAATTAACCCGAATAGGCTATGTTTCAAATTCAATCGGCTATTTAAATTGACTAGAATTGTAATTTCTTGTCAAATCTAAGAATCATTGCATAAACACTATATTTTACCACTTTCTAATTCAGTTTTCAAAGGAAAACTGAACCTAATTCACTCTTATAAGAAGCTCATTCCTTTTAATACCAAAATACACCCAAAAATCCCAATAATACACCGTACACCAACGATATACACAACTAGACACATATGTGTACGACCCTTTATGCGTCTTCTTCCTCATAACAACCAGCGAACTCGAAGCAAAATCCAACGAACCCGATGTGAAACCCAGCAAAACCCAGACGCGTTCCTCTCCCACTCTCTCCTTATCCTTCCCGTATGAGGAACATTTGAGAATCATACAAGTGTTGAAATACCGTAATATCTTCATTTTTCCTCTCTAACTCGGGCAATTCTCCTTTTGATTCCGTTGAAAATTGTACAAGATTTGTACTAATTCCTTGCTGGCCAACCTTATCCTCCAACAAATTTGAATTTTGAATTCAAAGCGTTTTAATCTTCTTTCTCGTTTTCCCCCTAATTCGAACCTTTTTTCTCCCCTATATAATTCCCCTTCGCTTCACTATTGAAGGGGTTGGTTTTTGAGAAGTCCACTCACTGAAAAAGGATTCTCTCTTCAATATATCACTTTTCCTAAATCCTAAGTTTCAGAAGACTATTGTTCAAGATTTCACTCGAGTTTCCTGGGTTTGCTTCTTGTATTGGAAATCAGTGGTCGTGAAAAGCTCTCGTGGCTCGTTGTCTCAGTTCCCTACCCTCTAAATGTTAATACTCATTTCAACTCATGTATGTTTTGTTCCTAATGTGTGGACATGTTCGATTCTCGATTGTTTAAGGAGTTTAAGTGTGTGGATGTTGGAAATGTATTACGAACTAATTTTGTGACCTTAACTTGTTATTGTTCTTATTTTCTGTCCTTCATAGCTTCATCATATTTGGTTTCAAACTTTTCTGTTTATATTAGTTTGTTTTAGATTATTTTAGTTCTTGTTTTCTTTCGAAATCATCACTTGCTCCTTTCTTCTAATTGATCTACCTTCAACTTTCTATCATGTCGTTATAAACTCAAATAAGGTTGCTTGGATTGAATGGTTTTCGTGTTTAAGTGAATGATAAGTGTAGAAGTTAGTCTTTGCTTTCTTTATTGGAGGAATCATTCATTTATATTGGATGTTTACCTATGATATAGTCAGTTTTTAAATGTCGTTATTTGATTGAGCTACTAAGTATTTCTTTCTGGCGATTTGAATGATATATGGCGTGTGCTTAATGCAAAATTTCTTTGGTATTATATATTAGCCATTAAATTTGTTGACTTGATAGGTATCTTAAAAAATGTCCGTCTTGTTTTGCTCGCAATGGACTAATGTTCGTTTGATTGTGATTTTGAGTGCACTGGTTGTACAGTTTGTTTCTTAATTGTTTATTCATAGTTTTGGTTGTCTTCTCTTTCGTTTTTGATTCATTGTTATAGATTCTCATATATGTTAGTTAAAGTTTGTCTTTAAACTTAATTTATAACTTTGCTGTCAAGTTTTCTCCTTTTTTTTACCTCTGCCTATGTGTAAATAAGCCGAAAGAAGAATCAATTTATTTTGAAACTAGTCATATGTGTTTCAGAGCTCTTGGTTGTGTTTCTTTTGTTGTTTGAAGCTTGAATCCTCGGCTTGTAATTAGTCACTGCTCTACTTTGTTCTTCCTGCATGCATGCTTATTGCTCTTTCTGTAATAAGTAATGTGGTTAGTATGGAGATCAATTGTTTTACTATTGATCTTATTCTTATCTTTGTTTAAATGAGCACTCGTATTCTAGTTCCTGATTATGGATTTTGACCCGATATTATGTCCTAAGTAAAGACTAATTCAAGCCTTTTCTTGCTTTATTTCACTTCCATGAGTGGAGAGTATTATAAGATTATATGTCCCGACTTCAATAATTTGCTGGAAGTATTTTATTGACCCCTTTTCATTTCATTTTCTTCTCCTAGGATCAGATTATAGCATATAAAATTGATTGATATACATTATTAATTGTTTTTAGTATTGAATTATTAGCTTCCTAGTTGGCTATTAATGTCATCATGAAATTGAGGCTGAATTTGTTTATTACAGTAGCTTAAGTTAGAGTGGTTACTAATAGCGTAAACTATTCTATCATAATCTTACTTATTGAAAATTATTTCATACATTGTTACTCTATCGATTTCGGATGCTAATTCTTTTTCTTTGCTTGTCTATGTTAACATTTGCTATTTGAGTCCCTCGGGACTTTCCTATTGCATTTCGATTATGGGCCATGGAGGCCCATTGCCTTTCTCTTCGAGTTTACCTCACAACTATAGAGCAAAGTGTGCAAGCGTCGAGTTGGAAGCAGAAGTATAGGGCTGAAAATTGATTTGCAAGTGTTCAAAAGTTGAAATGGATTGTATACACTTGGTATATGGTTTGATATTCATGAAAGTGGGTTGATATACATCCTAAATACAAAGATATACATTCAGTGTATACATACTAGATAGGGACAAAAAAAAAAAGGACCAACGCCCAATTTTCTTTTACCATGTCAGCCACACTTTTCTGGACCCCTTTTTTTACTAGCTTTAATTCCACTCCCAGCTAACACACTACACTTAATGTAATAAAGATTTTTCTAGGAGAACTAAATGAAGCTAATTTACAGCTCTTGTCATATATCTTTTTCCCAATAGCAGGTCTAGAAGAAAGAAAGGGCTGAGGCCCATTTTATGTTAGCAAGCCCACTTTAGAATTAGGACACGTTTGGGTCAAAAGCCCAACATATTTGAATTTTGCCTAAAGGGCCCAAATTTGACTTATTTCTTCCCTTTGCTTTTATTTGTTTATTACTTGTATTAACTCTAACCTTTGTTTCAATTTGGTTTAATTTAATTAAATCCCCAAACGATAATATTTCTTGTTTCTATGTTAACTAAAATCTTTAAGTTTTAAGTTTAATGTCTTATTTACTTAGTTTCTTCATAAAAATCATTTTGTTTCCAAATTATTTTAAATGCTTAAGTTGTTTTTTGTTCAAATGACTTTGAATATTATTTTCTTTAAATACTTTTTTCTATAAGTTAGTCAAATAAATCAATTTTCAAGTCATAGGATAACTGCGTGTTAATGGAACTTCAAATGCCTTAAAATTTTTCTTGAAGTGAAAATAAGAATCCCGTACCCTTTTCTCTAATCTTTTAGGCTTAATCCCGTACCCTTTTCTCTAAGTCATAAAACTTCAATTTTTCTTAATTTCTTTAAAAAATTAAGTGGCCACTCTTCCAAAAATTGATTTTTCTGTTAAAGTTGAATCAATTTTGAAAACTGGTTATTTCTTTTAACATGAAAACACTCATATTCATGAAAACCTTTCACGTAAACAAAATCTCAATTTTTGATGTTAAATCCACATTTGATAATAAGGAATTGAAGATATTGGGTTATAATTAATAACGTTTCAAAGATACTTCATCCAATTCTAAGAGTCAACGATCGTTACTTAGTATAAACCCAACTAAGTGAGTTGGGGTCAAATTCCACAGGGAGCGGTACGTGTTTCAGATTCAATTGGGAAGTATGAATGCGGTCAAATAAGTCATAGGAATACAAATTATTGAATAAAGACATCATTCAAATTAGGGGGTGACACGAATGTCAAATGGGGGATTTGATTTTGATTATCAACTACAAACAGCAGTCACAGACAATACAAATTAACAATAATGAGACGGCTTCTTGGGTTGTGATCAATTATAGGCTAATACAGACATATGGGTAAGTGCAACTATTAGAACATAGCTAGATATTAGTGAGTAGACTAGGCTATAGTGGAGGTAAATTTTCTCTCGAATAATTTACCCCGAATAAAGTGATTTCTCCCGAACATCAACAAGTATGCAAAATAAGAGCATCCCACACCTTAATCCATTCACTCTCTCGAGCTAAATATGTGGGATTGGGCTTAGGACTCACTCTCTCGAGCTGAACCTAGGTCAACCCAATACCCATAAACCATTAATCAATAGTTTTAGTTCTATGACCTCTCTCTCAAGCAAGCTAAGAACGCAAACATAGAACTGCATTTGCAACTACAATTCTTAAATTAAACCACAATTAATGATTGAAATCACTTTTAAATAGCATTTAAACTAACAATTAGCAATACCCATAAGCTAAATCAACTCATAATCACACAATCACACCCCAAAAATTGGTGTTTTAGCTAGACATCATAAAAAGGTAAAAACCGTTACCAAATATATTATCCATCAACTGGGTAAGAGTGATTTCATCCTTACAATGCTCCAATTTGAAGATTCTCAAAGACCCACTTCCAATTTCTCAAAAGTAAATTTCTTCAATCCTTCAAAGCTAAGGAAAAACTAGAGAAAACTGTCTCTCAGATTGATAATAATTCTAAGATAGATAAAAGATTGATAAAAAGATCCTAAACTAAATGTTCAAAAATGAATTTATAGTTGCCAAAAATAAGCTACAAAAGCTCATTCGGCGAAGTAGGTCGTGCTCGCAGAATCACTCGGTGAGCCACCCTTTGGTGTTTTCTATTGCCCTTTCGCCTTGGCACATTTAGCATCCTCAAGGTTTGTAACTTAGGGCGATCCGCTGACTGCTCCTTTTCATCGCCAACTTGGTTCTTTCCTTTAGAGCTTGGCACACTGGAACTTTAGGCAGTTTGATGAGCCACTCAGCGACACGCCGAGTGATCTTGGCGATCCTCAGGATCGCCCATCTTCATTTCTTCAGCCTGTTTTGTTTCTTTTTTGCCTGTTAATGTCCTTGCTTTGTTCCTCAATCCATATACCTGAAAATCAAGGGTTTTACATCAGTTATTGGAACAACTTAAGCATATGAGGACACGAAATCTATATAAACAAAGCCCTAAATGAGTCCAAATCTTGGATTCATCAACACCCCCAACTTAAACTTTTGCTTGTCCTCAAGTAAAACTCAAGTTCAGCAGTTCAAAATGGATGTCTCAAATAGTGCTACAAAAGACTCGACCATGAATGCACACAACAAGACTCAACTTACTCATGCAAGGATCAATTGTGCACTCAAAGATTCAAGTTGTAACTCACCATTATCAAAGGTACTCAAGTTCACAATACTTGCTTCAATTGCAAGTTCAAGCTCAACAAAGGTACTCAAATGCCCTAACAACAAAGATGATTCCATATTCACACACAATTCTTCAAGAATTTATAGTTTCGGAATCACATACAACTCTCACACTCACAAATATGAACACATGCATGACTTTACCCATAGGTTTACCCTTATTTTCCAATCAACATCCGTTTCAGCTCACTCAAGATCAGAAAGGTCTTTTCAGGGCTTGTAATGGGACTAAGTATAAAGGTATGGTCATTTAGGCTCAGTGGCTGCTATCCTCATGAAATGTGGTATGAACATCACTTTTCTGCCTTTTCTTTAACATTTGAATCATGCTCAAAATTCACCCCATTATTCAACTTCCAATGGAATACCGAACACCCCATTTCTTTTGCCACTTTCACAACTTTTTCATTCTTTTTCTTTTGCTTTCTTCTTTTATTTTTCTTTTTTTATATTGAGGGGTTCCATCTTTTTCAAGTCCATTGCTAGAAGAGGGAACTTTCACATTCTTGATTTACCTTCTCTTTTCACCACACCCCCAACTTAGGCTTTTGGCCTAAGTTGGCTATTCACACAAACCACACTTTGAGGATTATGGATGAATGAATAAAGATGGGTCTCAATTGCTCAAGTTTCTTCCAAGAAAAGGATAAGGCTAAAGGGGGTTATAGAAAAGTTCACACATCTAACAAGGTTCGCCTCAAAAGAGGTATATTTTCAAATAGTTTCACTCTTCAAAATTGTTGCCTAAGATCATTTCAAGAGCTTGCATCAGTTAGTCAATCGGACCAACGGGGTAAATTTTAGGTGTTATCACACAAGATTCACAGTAGGCTCATCACACATGGCATTGGCACCAATATCAAATGAGACTTATTCGAGCTAGTGTGCAATGTTCATCACAAGAGACTCCATTCGATAACCGGCTAGTCATAACGAGATGCAAAAACTCACATATTGTCTATGCAACTTCATTTGGCCTCATCGTAGCTGCACATTCATTTTTTCGATTAAGAGCACTGTTCAAGTTATCAGTATTGATCATAACTGATACTCAAATTGGCACAAGAACGACCACATTCAAACGCAACAAAAGGTGGCAATTTTTTTTCCGAAAGGGTCATAAACCATTTTCATTTCATAACAAGGAGCCAGAAGCTCAAACATCCACAAGATACAAAACAAACGCAGTTTAAAACACAAACACCCAATATATACACAAGAGGTAGGTATGGAAATACCTCACCCCACCACAAACAAAAAGGCAGTTGTCCTCAAATGCAACAAAATAATCAAAAGTCAATAAAAATGACAGAAAGGGAGGTAAAGAAGAATCATCTGTAAACAGTCGCTCCATCTGTCGAGGCATCAATGCCCGATGCAACACTTTGATCCTAGGCATTAGTGTCCACTGTAACATCACCACTAGCTCCAGTAGAGCCTGTCATTGACATATCTGCTAATGAAATCTATACGGCTGACTGCAACATGGCCTCCTCAACCTCTGTAAGGCCCTCATAAGTAGTCTCCTTATCGACACCGAGCTTCTCCTCATCAGTTTTAGCCTCAAACTCGGCAGCAACTACCTCATCTGCTCGAACCTCATCTCCGGTGGTAGTCGAAGTCACACTAAAGTCAGTAGGCATATCGGGGATCTCCACAGACCCAAAAATCATAGACATATTTGTAGACTTCAGCTGGTCCACGTCCTTCCTCAACTCAACAATTGCGGCCTTTAGAGCCACCACCTCATCAGTGGCCCCCTGACCTCGCTCACACACCATTATCCTTTCAGCAAGGGCATCAATAGACACACTAAGCAGTGTCACAACAACAGTGAGGGTCCTCTCAATCATCCCAAGGAATGTGGCCTCAAGCCTGGAGGTACGCCTTTCAACAGAATGGGCTAGATGCCCCATTCGTAGCAACACATCCTGGCTAAGTGGAGGTCGAGAGGCAGCAATACTAGTAGCATACCTAGGAGGTAGGGGAATAGTAGACAAACTCAGAGTCATGGAAGGGGAAACACTAGATATACCTGAAGGCCTAGGGGTTGGAGTGGGCAATACTTCCTCTGCAGATAGTGTCTTAGTGTCAACAGCCGGGGAAGTATCCACCGGGGATGCCTTCTTCTTCTTACCCTTATCCTTCAAATACTCAGCCTCAATGCGCTGGATGTCAGTAGAAGATGTTGGAATCACTTCCACGTCCTTATTCGCATCAAAGGGCACTCGAGCTTGTCTGCACAACTCGGTGATCAACACCAGAAAGGGAAGAGATGTTTGGCGCTGCCTGGCCCTCATGGCTATCTCCTATCCCACGATCATGCCTAAGTGGACTCGTCCCATCAATGATGCAACCAAGACAAGCCGTTTTTGTGTGGCGAATGATAGACTCATTCTGGGGCGGCATGACTATGCTACTAATAAACCCAAACAAGTACATTCAAATCCTTCTTCTCTATGGGTACTCTAGCCTCGATCCACCTACGGATACCGTCAGATAACAGAGGGGCTAACCATTTTTTCATAGACTCTAGGGATTTGGTCTTGATCATGTACTGGTAGTCATCTGCGATGTTGCTGGTGCACTCCAAAGCTGCATTGATGTTCTCACTATCACACTTCACTTTCTTGCCCCTGAAAACCACATAGTCTACTGGCTTGATAGTGGCAGACTTCCTCTTTCCTAGTGGTACTAGAGCTCTGTAGGCAGCGTAAAGATCCCGAACCTAATTAGGAATGTAAGGGCCACGGGGTCTAATGAAAATCAGGAACTTGTGGGACCTTAAGATGCTCCAGATCTCTCGATATATGTCTATCACTCCATCTGTAGACAGCCTATTCTCCTCAATGATGGTCCTCTGCCCCTCAGTCTTTAATTTGTTCATAGATCGGGTAGAAGGACCCTGTGCAGGTGGTACTGGGACCACAACCTGGTCTGGGATAGGAGGAGGAGTAGTGGTATCTGGTACCCGGATCCTATAAGGATCATGCATCCTCTTGGAGCGCAACTCATCTCTCCAGGCCAATAGCAACTGCTCATCCTCAGTGTCAAAGATGGCAGCCTGAAGGTCCTGGTACTCTCCCTCACGATCAGAGGTGGTGAGGTGAGTGGCGTATATTCCCTCACTGTTGGAGCTCACCTCTGGTGACTCAGGAGAAAGTGTCTTTCCTTTGCCTTTACCCTTACCACCTATGATAGGAAGTTTGGTGGCCTTTGATTTGGATGCAACTGCATCCTCTTTGATAGTGATTCCCTTTCCCATATTGCGGGGCGGCATGTCTCGGCCTGCTACTTTTGGTCTAGCTATATCTGCAAAACATATAAAAAATAGTTAGAAACAGTTCAAGAAAAGTGCAAAACACAGGTTAAAGAAAGACTCACTGAATCATTTTGGCCAGCCAGAGTGGGCTCGCCGAAATGATTGGCTTGAAAATTTCCCAGAAAAATGACAGGTTGACGATAGGCAGGGTCATTCGGCGAATTAGCGACATCATTCGGCGAGCACAGACTAGTCCGCCAAAAGTTACAGCATGTTTTAGGGGTTAGGGGCGCATAACGGGCGATCAAGGGAGACTTTCGGCAAGTCGCCGAGTTCACTCGGCGAGCTCCGGCGTCCCGCCAAAAGTTACAGAACCATACTTAACCAAATCATGAAATTAAGGGTGATCTAGAGGGACTTTGGTGAACCATCGAGTTGTTCGGCGAGCTCGACCCAGCTCGCCAAAATGCCCAATGTGCCAATTTTTCCCCTCTTCCCAAAATCAAGCCTGCTGCCCCCGAAAACAAAATCGAACAACACACGTAATATATTAAGCCCAGACCCATATGACCCATGCCACCGAGGTACTCAGACTTCCCCCGATTTGGCCAAAATTAGCCATTTGACAACTTTGCCCTTAAGAATGACATCAAATGCTCCATCATTGGGCAAAGTATATCATTTAGCACAATCAGGGTTACTCAGACTTCACCTGACTAGACCCAACAACAATTTAACGCAACCCACAAATTTAATCAATTTTAAGGCACTAAACTTTGGGAAATCAATAATATAAGCATTTTAGCACAATTACGAGACTACGACATGCATAACTAGAACACAACTACAATTTCAAAGAGGCCCAACACACATCAACAAGATTTAAACAATTGCATTTGAATTTTACCACTATTTAGGAGTTCAAGGTTTGGAAAACCAACCTTTAAGCCGAAATACAAAGTTGTAAAGCTAGGCGGCAATGAAATCCAACTTCGAGCATGAGATCAACGAGCAAAAAGCAATAAAAAAGTAAGAATATCGAAAATATAGTGTGTGGGTGTGATTGTATGAGGTAAAAACGTGGGAATATGAAAGAGTTTGAAAGTTTCAACCTTAGTCCTTTTAAAACCGTTCAGTTCGCGGCCCTTCAGTGATAGTAGTCGTCCTGGCCGAACCACTCGGCAAAACTCCGAACCACTCGGTGACACGCCGAACCACTCAGCGACACGCCAAACCACTTGGTGACACGCCGAGTGGGTACTTACCTCACTGAGTTTTACGGGACCTCCATTTAATTTAGGGGTCCAAACTACAAACAAAGTCGGGCTCGCCGACTCTTCCATGGGCCCACCGAGTTTTACATATCTATCCTTATATTTTCTTGAATCTAACAGCGGTCCAAGTCGGGCTCACCGACCTCTTCAGCAAGTCACCGATTGGACTCTTGGCATGTTAACTTGCATTTTTTGAACACATTCAACACTTTAACCTGCACAATCAACACCCATTATTCAAAATCAAAACACAAAGCAATAAAAACTTGGGTTGCCTCCCAAGAAACGCCTTTGTTAAAGTCATGGCACAACGCAAGTACCCACTCAAGCTTCATTCTTGGGATTTGCCATAGTGCCACTAGGCAACCCTCCTTGTTGTCTCAAGTAGAGACGAGACAACATATGACCCATTTGGGTCTACAGTAGCTTAATAGTTATGGAATGAGAAGCTGTCATCTGATTTAGCTTTGAGACATTCTCTTTTATCTCCTTCAACACTCTGTCGTGTTCTTCGACTTTGTGGAGAATGCGTGACAGTATCTCTTCTATCTGTCCATCCTCATAATCATTGGAATTTTTATGCTTATGAGAAGGAATGTACCTATCTTTATTTTTGTACAGTACTTCAAATTCCATGATCTTGTTGGCCAAGATATCCAACTGGGTTAACATTTTGGCCAAATTTTGGTTCCTCTCTTGCTCCATGTTGGTCTTAGGCATGCGATCGAGGAGTTGGGATACTATTGTATAGGGTCGTTGTATTAGACCACCCAGAGAAAGTTGGTTAGCCACTCCTCTGTTCTCACGACCAAGACCTCTATAGAAACAATCCCGTAGCATCTTATCTGGGATTCTATGAGTTGGGCACTGTAGTAATAATGTCTTAAATCTTAGCCACAAGTCGTGGATTGTCTCACCCTCCAAGTGCTTATAATTTAGGATGTTATCCCTAAGAATCATCATTTTTGAATGAGGGTGGTCCACTTGGTTACCGTTGCTACCATATACACTTATTTCCTCTGTTTTAAACAGTAACATAAAAACTAAAACTATAAATTAAGTGAATTCAACTATGACTAAAAAGAATACAGTTCAACTTCACAAAAAGAATTTCAAACAACACCAGTCCCCGGCAGCAGCGCCATTTTGATTAATAACATTTCAAAGACACTTCATCTAGTTCTAAGCGTCAACGATCGTTAATCAGTATAAAACCCAACTAAGTGAGTTGGGGTTGAATCCCACAGAGAGCGATACGTGTTTCAGATTCAATTGGGAAGTATAAATGCAGTCAAATCAGTCATAAGAATAAAAATTATCGAATAAAGACATCATTCAAATCAGGGGTGACACGAATGTCAAATGGGGGTTTCGGTTTTGATTATCAACTACAAACAACAGTCACAGACAATACGAATTAACAATAATGAGGCAGGTTCTTGGGATGTGATCGATTTTAGGCTATTATAGACATATGGGTAGTAGCAACTATTAGAAAATAGATAGATATTGGTGAGTAAAGGAGGCTATAGTTGAGGTAAATTTTCTTTCGAAGAATTTACCCCGAATTAAGATATTTCTCTCGAACATCAACAAGCATGCAAAATGAGAGCAACCCACACCTTAATCCATTTACTCTCTCGAGCTGAATGTGTGGGATTGGGTTTAGGATTCACTCTCTCGAGATGAACCCATGTCAACCCAGTACCCACAAACCATCAATCAATAATTTTAGTTCTAAAACCACTCTCTCGAGTAAGCTAAGAATGCAAACATAGAACTGCATTTGCAACTACAATTCTTAAATTAAACTACAATTATTGATTGAACTAACTTTTAAATAGCATTTAAACTAACAATTAACAATACCCATAAGCTAAATCAGCCCATAATCACATAATCACACCTCAAGAATTGGGGTGGGCTTTAGCTAGACCGTTACTAAATGGATTATCCATCAATTGGGTAAGAGTGATTTCGTCCTTACAATGCTCCAATTTGAAGATTCTCAAAGACCCATTTCCAATTTCTCAAAAGTGAATTTCTCCAATCCTTCAAAGCTAAGGAAAAAACTAGAGAAAACTGTCTCTTAAATTGATAAAAATTCTAAGAAAGATAAAAGATTGATCAAAAGATCCTAAACTAAATGTTCAAAAATGTATTTATAGTCGCCAAAAATAAGCTATGAAATCTCATTCGGTGAAGTAAGTCGGGCTCACCGAACCACTCGGCGAGCCGCCCTTTGGTCTTTTCTATCGCCATTTGGCCTTGGCATTCAGCATCCTTAAGGTTTGTAAGTTTGGGCATTCTATCTTGGCTTCACAGAATCACTGGTGATCCGCCAACTGCTCATTTTCATCGCCAACTTGGTTCTTTCCTTCAGGGTTTGGCACACTGGAACTTTAGGCGGTCTGATGAGCCACTCGGCGACATGCCGAGTGATCTTGGCGATCCTTAGGCTCACCCATCTTCATTTATTTAGCCTGTTTTGTTTCTTTTTTTTCCTGTTAGTGTCCTTGCTTTGTTCCTTAATCCATATACCTGAAAATCAAGGGTTTTACATCAATTATTAGCACAAATTAAGCATTTGAGGACACTAATTATATATATAAACAAAGCCCTAAATGCGTCAAAATCTCGGACTCATCATGTTACAAGAATTTACTCAACTGATTCACCACGAAAAATTTCTTTAAAATTGCCTCCAAAGATTTTCCAAAATTCAACATGGGAGAAAATGGGGAAAACCCCAAATTGTAGGTCAAAACCCTCCCAAGTCTCGCTTTCACAAACCTAGGGTCGCTTATGCGATCATCGCGATTGCGACCTATTGGTTCACTTAAGCAAATCATGCAAAAATTGTGCCTCTCGCTTTCATGAGTCGGCCTTCGCTAACACGAAGGTTGAGAAAGTAAGTAGGCCTTCATCAACTAGATGGTCAGACCACCTAACCACTCACGAACGTGATCTTGATCTCGCTGACGTGAACAGTGCAAGTGGAACAACCGTTTACGAAAGTGAGGCATTGTAGAATCCAACAAAACACAATCAACTCAAAAATATTTGAAAGGACTCTCAAAATTCATTAAAAATCCTAAACACACAGAACAAATATGCAACCTGACAAAAATTAACGTTTTAGACTCAATGGTACCATCAAAACATTAATCTAAGGTCTTCTTAAGTTAACACTCGTGAAAGTCTCAAAAAACCAACATAACACTTAAAAAGGCTAAATCAAGGTTGGGACCTCTGAAAATTCAATCAAGACCTCATCTAAGCCTAAAATGATCCCCCTGAATCTAAAGGAGCTGGTGGAAATTGATTTAAGTATCTGAACCCAAAATGTTGACCAAACGCTAAATTTTCATAAATTTCCAACTTAAGACCTCGATTCCACAAAAAGACTTTGAATCTGTATATGAAAATTCTCTTAGACCTCAACCTCATCACACCCTTCATGGGTGACACTTAGAGCCAAACATGATCACCCTCCATAAACACCAAGCTCAAACTCTCAGGTATGCATAACTCTTTTATCAACTCTGGTTGTCAGCAGTCTACCTTGAATCATACGGACTTTCTCCATGGAATATCTAAAGAGTCCATTTAGCCGAATCAAATGAACCGATCGAAGATCTGCACTGTCTTCCATACAATGCCTCAAATGGGGCCATCTGAATAGTGGAGTGATAGATTTTGTTGTCGGCAAACTTTTGTAAAGGAAAGTGTTAACCCATCGAGAACCAACATCAATATCACATGCTCAAAGAATATCCTCTAATACCTGAATCGTCTACTAAGACTAACCATCCGTTTGAGGGTGAAAAATTGTACTCATATCTAATCGAGTGCACAAACCATAATGCAAATCCCTCTAAAAGTGAGATGTGAAGAACGCTCCTCGATCAGAAATAATAAAAGTAATGAAGTCAGACTATCTATTAATTGATGTAAACTTGGCTTAACTTCTCCACCGTATACTTCACTCGAACTTGAATGAAATGAGCTAACTTGGTCAGCCTATCGACAACCACCTAAATAGAGTCATAACCACCTACGGTGGCAATTAGACCCACAATAAAGTCCATAGTGACCCTTTCCCAATTTCAAGTAGGAATAGGCGTCCTCTAAGATACACATTCGGGTCGCTAGTGCTCACACTTGCTCTGTTGGCAAGTGAAGCATCTAGAAAAAAATATGTAATATTCCTCTTTATGCCACACCACCAGTAAAGCTCACTCATTGTAATACATCTTTGCTTCTCCCAAATGAATGGAATATCGAGAACAATGAGCCTCCTCAAGAATCAATCTAATCAACTGTCCCACCTTGGCAACACAAATCATTCCTCCGACCCTCAAGATATCATAAAAATCAATGACAACCTCCTTGCCCTACAAGAAAAAGCTTTATTTAAGACCAATATTTATGGACGAGTCAATAATCCCGTCTCTAAAAGTAGATGTATTGGGATGAGATTTTATTTCGGTCTTTAATTTCGTATGTTTTTGTGAAGGTACTAAATCTGGTCTCTAGAAAAAGTAGTAATTGGTACTAAATCAAAATTTAGGGGTCTTGATAAATATATATTGAAAGGTGGGAACTGAAATGTAAAACAAATATTCATCTTTTTTCACCAAAATTAAGCGCCTTAAAGATCAGTACTACTGATCGATCAAAATTCTGTAAAAGAAAAAAAATAATCGTGAAATCAAAAACCCTAGAAACGATCTTCCCTAACAACAATCTTCCCTCACAACAATTTCTGGAAACGCACTAGTCTACCTAGCAAGAAACGCAACACAGGTCTCTGTGTTTTCTCAGAACAGAGAAAGCAGAGGTCTGCGCAACAGTGATCTCCACTCAATCTCTATCTTCTATTCACACGAATCTCAGGTATTCCTCCACTTCTATGAGTTGATTTGATTTCATCTGTGAAGTTGATTTGTTTTTTGTATTGTTTGAGTTATATCTCTTATTTTTTAAAATCTTGTTCTGTTAGACTAGTTGCTGATTGTTTTCTTAAAGACCATTAAGTTTTGTAGTGTGATATGATCCCAAAAATGAAGGGGATCAGTCCTTAATGAATTAAGTTACAGTTTTGTTTGGGTCTGAAGCTGATGAACTATGTAAAACGCAATAGAACTAAAGTAAATTACCTCCTATGGTGTTGCACATTAAAGGTTGAAAGAGTGATAACTTCGTTTGCATCTGAAACTTGGGTTCTTTAAAGCTTCGTTTGCATCTGATGAAACTTGGACTCTTTAAAGGTTAAAAGGTTGAAAGAACTAATGTAAATGACTTCCTGTGGTGCTGCACATTAAGTTACAGTTTCGTTTAAAGCATTCTTTCATCTTTTTCTAACTAGTTCTCTGATTTCCATCTACTTGTATCTCACCTACGGATCCTCTTTTGCGAGTTTCTTTTTTCTGCTCAAAATTTGAATTGTTGATTGTTTTCTTCTTATAGCACAGTGTATAGTGTGTGCCTAAAGAATTGATCATATTTTTACGATGAAATTCACTCGAGCTAATGAAAGATGAAGTAAGACATAAAACTTATTCAAATTACCTCTTGTATATGATGTACATAGTAGGTAGAAACAACGATAGTTTCATTTAGGTTTTAAAACTTGGAAAAATCGAGATTTTAAAGAAGATATGTTCTAGCAGTAGAACCATATTTTTTTCCATTCTTGTAAAACTAAATCACTAGTTTGTTATCTATTTGTTCAAGTTTCACGTAAGCTTCCTCTTTTGGGACCTATTTTTTTCTTCTTCTCTATATTTGATTTGTTCGAATTACACTACTTGTTTGATTTCATCTGTGAAGTCAGTTTGTTGTTTCTATTGTTCGTTTTATATCTCGTCTTTTTTGAACTCTTGTTCTGTTAGACTAACTGTTGATCACTTTGTTAAAGAACATTAAGTTTTGTAGTGTGATATGATCCTAAAAATAAAGGGGATCAGTCCTTAAAGAATTAAGTTACAGTTTCGTTTGGGTCTGAAGTTGATGAACTATGTCAAAAGCAATAGAACTAATATAAATGACTTCCTGTGGTGCTGCACATTAAAGATTGAAAGAGTGATAGCTACATTTGCATCTGAAACTTTGATTCTTTAAAGCTTCGTTTGCATATGAAACTTGGATTCTTTAAAGCTTCGTTTGCATCTGATGAAACTTGGACTCTTTAAAGGTTAAAAGGCTGAAAGAACTATTGTAAATGATTTCCTGTGGTGCTGCACATTAAGTTACAATTTCGTTTAAAGCATTATTTCATCTTTTTCTAACTGGTTCTCTGATTTCTGTCTATTTGTATCTCAGTTATGCATCCTCTTCTGCTAGTTTTTTTTTCTACTCAAAATTTGAATTGTTGATTGTTTTCTTCTTATAGCATAGTGTATAGTGTGTGCCTAAAGAATCGATCCTATTTTTATGATGAAATTCACTCGAGCTGATGAAAGATGAAGTATGACATAGAACTTATGCAAATTACCTCTTGTATATGATGTACATAGTAGGTAGAAACATCGATAGTTTCATTTAGGATTCAAAACTTGGAAAACTCAAGATTTTCAAGAAGATATGTTCTAGCAGTAGCACCATATTTTTTCCTTTCTTGTAAAACTGAATCACTAGTTGTTCTCTATTTGTTCATGTTTTATGTAAGCCTCTTCTTTTGGGACCTGATTTTTTCTTCTTCTCTATATTTGATTTGTTCGAGTTACACTACTTGTTTGATTTCATCTGTGAAGTCAGTTTGTTGTTTCTATTGTTCGAGTTATATTTCTTCTTTTTTGAACTTTTGTTCTGTTAGGCTAGCTGCTGATCATTTTCTTAAAGAACATTATGTTTTGTAGTGCGATATGATCCCCAAAAAGAAGGGAATCAATCCTTAAAGAATTAAGTTACAGTTTCGTTTGGGTTTGAAGTTGATGAACTATGTCAAAAGCAATAGAACTAATATAAATGACTTCCTGTGGTGCTGCACATTAAAGGTTGAAAGAGTGATAGCTTTGTTTGCATCTGAAACTTTGATTCTTTAAAGCTTCGTTTGCATCTGATGAAACTTGGATTCTTAAAGGTTGAAAGGTTGAAAGAACTACTGTAAATGACTTCCTGTGGTGCTGCACATTAAGTTAAAGTTTGTGGCATGATAAGATCCCAAAAACGAAGGGGATCAATCCTAAGAGAAACAAATGTTCCTATAGAAACAAAACATTGAACTACTCTTAAACAGAGGCACTCACAGGTCATGCATTAAGACATTGTTCGGAGAGAAGATATAGGAATTTGTATTCGACTTGAGAAATCTATTCGGAATTATAAGTTAACGAATGCTTACCTTTTAATTCTAACAGAGCACGTTGGAAAGCGTCTTCAGTTATTAAATCTGATCCAAATATATAGCCACGTGCAATTAATTCTTAAAAAGATTTCTAGCTAACTAAAATAAATTAGTAATTGCAAAAGGCACCATTGAATTATTATCTACTGTAAATGGATCATATTTTAGTGTTTTGTGTGTCTAAGGAATCGATCATATTTTCTTACAATCAAATTAACTCGAACTCACAAAAGATGTATGAAGCAACAAAATTGATACAAATTACCTCATGTGGTGTTGTACATAGAATATGTGTTACTGTTATATGTGTCCATTGGGAGTACCATCGTGGAGGGACATTAAGCAACAAAAGTTGGATCACATGTGGGCAACTATTGAGGTAAAATTATGAATTACATCATCATTATGTTTATATTCACCTTTTTTGTGCTCTGTTAATTATTACATGAATCTAATCAACTAACCAAAAAGATAAAATGAAGGATATCTACTAAGAAGATACACTGGTGTAACTACCATTCGGTGTTTAACTTGATGAATCATAACTTACTATTCTTATATTTCCAACATTAACCATTGTTGCACATATTTTTCTTTCTCAATTTTATACATACTTTTTGTATAGTTGACGCACAATATTCACTCTCCTTTTGTAGGATAAATTTGAGAGTGTTGACTTCAATGATCATCGTGATCATATATTTGGATGGATGAATGAGTTATGGAACAAATGGAGAGGATACTTGCATGCTACTTATGTGAAGAATAAGCCAACTGTTCAGGCTCTTAATAATATTCCAAAGGGAGTAGAAAAGAAGGAATGGGAGTGGTTAGTTAAGGAACATTTTTGTTCCGAAAGTTTCCAGGTATACCTAGAGATCTAATAGCCTATATTTTTCAAGTATCCATTTTGCAACTCATCATGATATGTAGATGTGAAACTTTCTCTAAACTTGGTAATATTTCTTAGATATGAATTTTTAACATAACAATACAGTAGAGGAGCAATAGAAATGCAGAAAATTGAGCTATGTTAAAGATGTTGCATCACATTGATAGCAAGCCTATTAGAGAGATTATTTATCAGTAGGTATTATCGAAAAATAAATTTCCTAAATAAACTGTTTAAGAAGTTCTATTTGACATGTTTCTCTTTGATGTAAAGGGTGGAAAAGATGGCAATCCGCCAAATTTGGTGACTATATTCATTGAGACTCGTAAGAAAGATAACATGCTTGTTGAACCAGAAGCAATTGAAAAACATGTGCGTTTGGTAAATTCAATATGTAAATTACTTCAAATTATTATGGAATCAGTTGAAATGTACTTTTTTATGTTTTGCAGGTTAGATCGAAGAAATACTAAATGCTGAGCCATCTCTTCCTAACATAGAGATTGTAGAAAAGTGTTGTGGATCTCAAAATCGTAGCCATGTATTTGGCTTTGGGGGTGGAGTAAAGGCAAAGGACATGAGAGCTGGCATTTCTTCTAAAGCTGAATTACTATCTGAGCTACGTTCAACTCAAGAGAAAAACAAATCTTTGAACGAGGAAAACAAATCGTTGAATGATCGCTTGTCTACCATAGAAGATGAGCTGAAAGAACTAAGAAAAATGAAAGAACTCTTTGCTGCTCAACAATTGCATAACCCGCATATGACATCACCTTATCATTTGAGTGACCACTGACTTTTTTTGCTGACCAAGTAAGTAAAAATTTACCAAATTCTATTTGCGGATAGTTGTTTAAGCATTTAGTGTATGGCTGAACTCTTAGATGATTGATTGTGTTTAAGGGAATTTCTTCACTTCTGATGTTCTTTGTTGGTGATTATATTTTCTCTTAGCTGATGGCTGTTTGATCACCTATATAAGTTAGTTTTGTTCAGTGAGTTTTATCACTTTTGCTGGCAGGACAAAAATCTATGACCAACTCCCTTCCTGCATAAGTTAGGTTGATTCTTCCCAACATTTTATCAAGAAGTGGATGACACATTCAATAATTCTTTATATGAATCTTTATAAATATGCTAGGATAGTGCTGATTTTGTTGATAAAACAGAATTGTTTTATACATAGGTTCCGAGTTATTTTAATGTTTGTGTCGTTTCTTTCTAGACAGAAATTGGAAAACTGATTTGCATTGAGTTTTAGCCGTTTAGTAGCTACAACAGTAGTAATAGCTACCACATCTGAAATGCTTCAGTTGTTCCGAGTTATTTTAATGTTTGTGTCGTTTCTTCTCTAGACAAAAATTGAAAAACTGATACGCATTCAGTTTTAGCCTTTTAGATGTCTTGGAAATTGTTGCTTCTTGTGTGCTGGCAATATATAAGTGATAGAACCATTAAACTCGACCATATATAGAATCTCTCAGCCCTTATAGACACTCAACCATATATAAATTCTTCTTTGTCCACTAAGAATAAGATTACAAGATATAAATGGTAGGAAAGAAGTTACAGCGCATTGTAGCCTCACAGTAACAACATCCTAGCCATATACAAAATCTCTCTGCCCCTATAGGACTTATCCTTTATGAATAGGCTTTTATCGATGCAAGAAGAACTTTGACATCACTCTCAGGGTTATTAAGATAATTTTTTTTATATTTGTTGCTGCTGTACATCAAGTTTTCCATCCATATACAGAATCTCTCGGCCTAACGTCCAGCAAAACAGAGATTTGAGTTGCACCTTGATCTGGTTTAGAGGATCAAGTAACTCGCTAAACCTGTATCATTAGAATTTCTTAATAGATCATTGCCTTCTTTATTTCTATTTTTTAATTTTCTACACGTACAACTGCAGGCACACAGCTTGAGATTGTTTGCCTTCTACAAGGATTAATATGAGAAGAAAAAAGTGATAGCTTGTTTGTTTCCCTTGCTACAATAATAGCCTGCTGCTTTATAACTGAAACAGTGATATACATCATGCTTGTTTTGTTACTCTGCAACAACTTCTTTCCCCTAAAACATAATATAAATATTCTTGGTGGAGAATTTCTCCATTTGTTCTAGCTTATGTCACTGAATTTGTGCTTTCGGTATAGATTTGGATTCTTGGTGAATGCATCACATCAAAGTTTTCTTAATCAATTTTTCTTATGTTGTTGCAACTTGTTGATATTCTAGATATCCCTTGGTGAATTTTAGAGTTCTTTTGTGAAGAATGAAGCTCAAGTCAAGATGCAAGTTTAGAAGATGCACAAAACCATTATTATTTTGTTAGGAAAGTTGTGCAAGACATGAAATCATAGTCTAGCTCGAGATATTGTTAAGTTGCTAAGTTTTTTTTTGTCAAACAAATATTGAAACTAACACCATGGGATGTTTACCTATTTTTATATTTATATCAGCCTTTTCTATGGAGATTTACCATAGCAATCATATTTATTGGTAGAACTTATAATACTTTTGTGAAATGAGGATCCAGAATCATTGGTGGACAATTAGAGACCAAAAAGTTTGCTCGTCTCTGAAATTTCATCTAAGACGAGATAGTTTCTTTTCTATAAAAGTTTCAATTAGGATGAGACAACTTCTTGTCCTTAGAGGCTCATCTAGGACGAGGTGTTTCTTGTCTCGAAAAACAATCTAGGATGATGTGGTTGCTCGTCAAGAAAAAGTAATCTAGGACGAGGCAGTTGCTCGTCCCTAAAGAGTAATCTAGGACGAGTGAGTTGCTAGCCTCTAAAGGGTTTAGTGACCAGAAAATGACTAGATTTTAAGGAAGAAAATCATCTATTTGGGACGAGATATGTAATCTTTAAAAGTACTTTGATGACCAGCTTTGATTCCGTCCCTAAACACATTTAGCGACCAGTTAATGGAACCCGTCCCAATTAACCTTTAGCGAAGAAGCATTTTAGGACGGGTGGTGACCAGCCTTTTCCCGTCTCAAAAGACTATTTGGGACCGAATTCGGCATTCTAGGACTAGATTTCCCTTCCTTAGAGATTGTTTTTCTTGTAGTGTTGGCTCCCCTTCTCAACACTTTGTCTCGAATGAGACACAACTTCTCAACATCAAAATAGTTCTAACAGATCTTATTAACTAAGGAAGAATATGCCTAGATGAAAGATATCAAACCAGCCCTCTCCTTAGAAATCAGCAACCGAACAAGCCTGTTGGCTAACCTCTAAACATCTATGGCCAGTTGTTTCTCCTCCACATTGCTAGTGGAAAGACTCCTTATACTAGAAGTCTTCCTACTGAAAGCACTGGCCACCACATTGGCCCAGTCCGGATGATACAATATGGTGATATCATAGTCCTTTAATAACTCAAGCCATCTGCGCTGCATCAAGTTCAAATCCCTCTAACTAAAAATGTACTAAAGACTTCGATGAATCGTAAAGACCTCACAATGTACCCCATACAGATGATGAGGCATAACTTAAGAATAAGGACTATGGCCGCCAACTCCAAATCATAAGTAGGGTAGTTCTTCTCATGGGTCTTTAACTGTCTAGAAGAATAGGAGATCACCTTCCCCTTATGCATCACAACACCATCCAACTTGACTCCAAAAGCATCATAATGTACGGTAAATTTCACACCCTTCTTGGGTAGAGTCAAAATAGGATCTAAAGTCAACAAGGTCTTGAGCTTTTGAAAGTTCTCCTCACACTCGTCAGGACATTGAAAGCTCACACTCTATCGAGTCAATCTGGTTTAATGGGATGCAATAGTGGAGAATCTCTAAAAAAACATCTATAATAACCTACTTGCCCCACAAAACACTAAATCTTGGTAACTGAAGTAGGCCTCGTCCAACCTCTAACAGCCTCAATCTTGGTTGGATTCACTTGAATACCCTATTTGGACACCATGTGTCCCATAAAATGGAATAGAATTTAGCCAAAACTCATACTTAGAAAACTTATCGTACAACTCCTCTTCCCTTACTCTCTGGAGCACAATTCTCAAATGTCGATCATGGTCTTTCTCAATCTTTGAGTACACCGAGATGTCATCAATGAAGACTATGCCAAAGGATCCAAATACTATCAAAGCACCCATTCATTAACTTCATGAATGTTACGTGGGCATTAGTCAAACTGAAAGACATCACAAGAAACTCATAGTGACCATAACGAGTCCTGAAAGTTGTCTTAGAGATATATGATGTCCTAATCTTCAATTGATGATAGTCAGACCAAAAATAAATCTTAGAAAACAATGATTCTCCCTAAAGCTAATCAAATAAGTCATAAATAAAAGGAAGATGATACTTCTTTCTTCATTGTCACTTTGTTCAACTACCTATATAGTCAATACACATCCTCATGGTTCCATCTCTCTTAATCACAAATAAGATAGGGGTACCCAATGGAGACATATTGGAGTGAACAAACCCCTTGCTCAACAAGTCCTACAACTAATCCTTCAATTCTGCTAGGGTCATGCTAAATGGAGAAATAGAAATGGGATTAGTTCCCAACTTTAAGTCAATGGAAAAATCAACGTCCTTATCTGAAAGAACACCTGGAAGATCAGTAGGGAAAACGTCTAAAATATCTTGAACCACAGAAACATAATCGATGGATCGTTAGTCAACACTTGTATCTCGGATAGAGGCCATGTAAGACATATGCCCTCTATCAACCATCCTATGAGCACAAATAAAGGAGATAACCTTGCTAGGGTAAGAACACTATCACTCGTCCACTCAGCTCTTGAGATACCCAATATTACTAAGGTCATAGTCTTAAAATGTTAATTGAGAATAACATGATACGAAGAGAGAATATCCATAACCAAAGTAATATTGAAGTCTACCCAAGTATCATACGAAAGTAGAGAAACATGACAGGATCAATTCACCACTAAGGACTCACCAACCGGTGTAGAAATAAAAATAGGCACGGGTATTCTATCACACATCATACTAAATTCAACAACAAAATTACTAGACATATATGAGAAAGTAGACCCTGGATCAAACAATACAAACACATGTCGATGGAAAACTGGGACGATACCTATAATCATAACATTAGAAATCTTGGCCTCTAGCCTCCCTGGAAATGTATAGCACTGTTCCTCTTGACCAACTCCAATCTTAGTAGCACCCCGACAACTACTGTGCTGAGCTATCACACCACCAAAAGCTTTGTTGCCTCTACCGGACTTACCTCTACCTCGACCTCTAGCCAAACCATACGACCCTCCTGGTTTTTTACCAGTCTTGGCTACTAGAATAGATTCATGCATGGGCCGATGACAATGGAAAGAGATACTACCTTTGTGGGAGCCTTTACCTTCTGATGAGGCACTAGAAAACTGCATGGAAGAACGGGCCCTATTAGGGGACCTAAACTCCTCTCTAACCATCAATAACGTTTCTTAGGTTATGCTCATGATGGACTGGATTGAAGCCCCCTCTCGAGTTTCTTTGAGCACGTAAGATCTAATGGAGAAAGTCAGTCCCCTCATGAATCAGTGGACTCTCTTCGCCTCATCCAAAATAATAGACGTCTCATGCTTGGATAACTCACAAAAATGGGTCTCACACTCTATGACCGACAAGCTACCCTACTCAGTTCCTCAACTCTTAAACAACTCTCTTTTCTCACGCTCCAAGGAATGATACAATCCTGAAAAGCACCAGAGAACACACCCCACTCTACCAGTAGAGATCTAACAAGCCTAAACCTCACAAAAGTGAGGCATAGAAGACACCACCAAAGCATAGACAACTCAAAAGTATTCGAAAGGACTCTCAAGATTTGTACAGAAATGTGTACACACAAACAAAATATGTAATTTGACTAAACTTGACATTTCAAAATTAATGGAACCATCGAAATACGAATTAGAGGTTGTCAAGACCCAAAACTTGAGGTCATGATAGCATGATACCCCAAAATTACATTTTTCTAAATAAGTATAAGCGGTTGTTGTCAAATAAATAACCAATATGAGGTTAGGATTGATCCCACGAGAAATATAGTCTAGACTTAGGCCAATTTATGGTTAATTGTACATTTAGTCAGATTACTTCCATGAAAAGGGGGAATTCATAAACAAAATAATTGTTTATTGAGTTCTAATAACATGTAACAAATAAGCACGATTCACAATTTGTAATATCAATATGAGATTGAAACTACGACATGTGTGTTCCCCACAGGTTTTGAACATAATAACTCCAATAATAACAATTCTTTCCTAGTGTTTACCATGCAAAGTTGGTAAGTTAGGTATATCCTAAGTGATTGGTCATCCAAATAGGGAATGTCACCACACAACTTGGTCGATCAATGGGTGTATACTTTACTAAACCTTACCCTTGACCCCATATTAGCCCTTCCGTATTTGGGTCAGGCTATTAGATAGTGGATTATCACACTAAATCTCCATCATTTAATCGCTTTCTCATTCATTACTTCCTTGGTCGATAAAGTAGGAATGAGGCGAGTTCTAACGTTGCGCATCGTTAAAAAGCATTCAAAACGAAGAGATTAACAATGCATGCATAAACCCTTAAACAAGAATTACTTAATTATTAATTTTACGTTGTAAATTACTTATGGTTCCCACAATCCTAGTTGTGGATTTAGTTATGCGTGCTTGAGAATTCATAATTCATATTAGGGTTAATAGCATGAATCAAGAACTTACAATTAGAATAGATTGAATCCAGAATCTTGAATGGAAGAACAAATGAAAATTTCCTAAACTACCAACCCCCTCAACTTAAAATCGTTGCTTGTCCTCAAGCGACACGATAAACTCTACACGACACCTATGCAAAATTAACCCACAAACTCAAGCAATCACATGTCATTTTCTAATAGGATACCATCCTTATTTATTTTTACCACAATGCGAATCTTCTATTAAAATCAACAAGCCAATACATGCAGATCAATGCATGACGTCGACATACCAATAGACACATTTACATACACAAACAACAATCACCAAGATACCAATTTTTAAATAATGTAACTTGAGTCCTTACTGCAAAGAAATCCCTTTGGCCACACTGAATTTAAATATTTTAGTTAGGGCCTCAGTATACACTCATACTCAGAAGCGAATTCAATACGGTTTGTGATCAATACCATAGGCTTGCCCTTATTTTCTACGCTTTGACTTTGTAAACCGTTCACTTAGGATCACTACAGGAATTTCTTAGCTCGTAATGTAGGCTTAGGGTCACGTGTGGTATATTTGGATAGTAAGTGACTTTTATGCCTCATTGACATTACATTGGCTAATTTACCTCTTTTACAACCAATTCTAACATCATCTTGCTTTATGCTCTTATCCTTATGATTCATTGAAACTTGAGTGTTACTTTTGACTTGATATTATTGTTTGATTCATCGTTTCTTCACTTTTTATTTAAGCTTTCTTTTTTTCGTTCAGTCACACCATTCTAAACACTTTTACTCATTTTTTTCTTTCTTTTCTCTACATACAACTCTCTTAATGCCCATTCTTTCTTGTTTTCCTTCACAATAGCCACCCTCAAATTAGATATTTAGTCTGAGTTGAGATGCATAATGTCCTAGGAAAGACCAGGGCCAAAATCAATGTACAACTTTGCAGTAGCTACCATCAACTTAGCCTTTTAGCCTTAGTTGAGGTACATAATGTCCAAGGAAGAACCAAGGCCAGAACAAAGTTTTACTATATTTTTAGGGAAGCTGAATTGGGTATATTTAAAGAATGATATTCTTCAGGATCAAATATTTGGATCGCAGGGAGAATTTTGTCCTTTTGGTTGCTAGTTTTTAGGCTTAAGTGGACTCATTATCAACAATGGTCTGTGGTCACTTCCCAGTTCCCAGAATTATTTTAGCAAGACCAACAGAGCAAGTTCTACATTGGCACGTACTATATGAGTATACAAATAATCTCACACACGTATGGAACCTTGTTTCACTATCAAATCATCAATGTATCTGGTTTATGTTATAACTTAAGTCATGTTGTCTAATTGATTCCTATCATGTCATACAAAGATCCTCAGATTCAACTTATCAAGAACACAAATATAACACATATCAAAAAATTCGAGGGGTATCACTTTTCATGCTCTTTTGCCATAATGCTTTCATTCTAGTCCACTTTTACACTTATACTATCCTAGACATAACAGTTCGACAGAAAGTAAAAATTTCTTTGGGGAAAAAGAACACATGCAAGAAAACCCCAAGAAAGGATTGTGAGTTGTGTTATTCAGACTTTACACTAAAACTCACAATCAATTTACCATACCCCACTCAAATATATAGTGCAATACCCTCAATGCACAAAAAGTATATAAGACAAAGGGCTAGACAAATCTGTGGCGTATAAGTGTCGATGACCAATCAAGAAGTGGGTGGATCCAGTAGCCCCAAACCCGCTGGCTCAACCTAAGTAACGCCCTCAACTATAACTGGGGAACACCATCAAGAGTGACCCTCAAAGACGATGCTCCGCCAGCCAACTTTTGCACTCTACGCTGCCGCATGTCCTACTCAAGTAGTGACTGCCGCTGTCTTGCCTCAAGCTACCGCCTCTCCCTTTTTCTAGCTCTTCGCTCTTTTTCAGTATCAGTAGTATGCTAAGAAGTATATGTGTTCTTTCTAGCCGCACGAGGGGGTTTGAGGGAAGGCTCATCCTCACCAAATAGTGCATGTAGCACCACATCTCCAATATCAGCCTCTATCTAAGGCATCAATATCAGCCCGGAGTTTGGCCACTTCCATATGAAATGCAACTACCACAACAATAGGTCCAGGCTGAAGCTTTTCCAGTATCAAAAGATTAAAACCATCAATCCTCCGGTGAACCACCTGTATCTTCACCTTAACGACCTTCTCAGTCATGCCTCCGACTCCTCTACAGACTTCCTCATCCATGGCCTAATATTCTTTAAGAGAATCGCCATTTGAGTCTCCAATTTTTGGACTCTAGCAAGTGGCAGCTTGGCAAACCCTGTAAGACTAGGAACACATGGTGTGCTCGCAGCCGAGCCAGACAAAGTGGACGGTGGAGCTGTCACATTAGGCTCCTCAGTAGGGGCAGGAATGTTTCCCTCATTTGCCTAGTCATTAGAAAGTACCTCGCCCATAGGCGGTACATAAAATGGGATACCCCTTCGTAGAGCTGCAGGGTTTGCATTATCCCAGATTAAGCCAACATCGACCATCTTTATCATCTTGATAAATCTATCACATCCCCAAACAAGAACACTAGCCTCTCTACATTGACGGAATATTAGACAGTGGAATGGTAAAGTGATCTTCTCTCGGAAAGCCCTTTCATGAATCTCGGCTATCAGGATCCGTGAGAAATCTATCTCGTGCCTCGCCATCAAAGAAGCTAGCATCACAAAATGATCCCATGTAACTATATTATCAGCCAACGTGGGGGATAATCTGGCTCGAATAATAAACCACCAAAATGTGGCGGCCAAATTGAACGTTGCCTTTTTGATAGTCAAGGTCATGTCACAAACCCACTCAACGTTCACCCCCTCATCAACAATGTGCCTAGCCATACATTGTCGCAAGGTCTCTCGCTGTTCAGTATCATACATGGCAACTCTATCATGCACGACTCCTATTTGTTAGTCATATTCAGTTGTATTAATCGACTGAGCAGGTTAAGGGTCGTAAATAAAATGGTGTACCATGGCCTCGGGTAAGTCAACGGGGATACCCCATACCAATGTAGTAAACAGTGGGGGCTGAGTTAGTGCCTTAGATCGTAGTGGAAGAGCATTATGTAGAGTAGCTGCGACGGAAGCATATAACTCTCTAACCATCTCCACACTATACCTACCCGGAGCCTCTACCATCCACTCATATCTACATCGCTTGAACAACTCATTAATCACTAACACTATCTGAAGGTTGCCTGTGAGCACCCGTCTCTCCTCAGTTATGGTCCGGGCTGGTTTTTGCTACTCATTCATGTACAACCCATCATAAAATATCGGGTACATCCTAAAACACACCATCAATTTGACTTAGTAGAAAGATGGATCGTCTCAACCCTCGCATGAGGTAGATCATGGACCTCTCCGGTCTTTGTACCGTCAGAAGTCAAGGAAGCCACTGAATCCAAACTGGAGTAAGACTGGGATGCCCTATTATTGTCTCCCGAACTTTGTGCCCCCACCTTAAACTGGGAGACATCATCATGGCTAGGAAACTTCTCCCTCTGTGACGCCATGATTATCTCAAGCTGTCTAGCTTCTTGCCTCTAGTCCTAGGTGTCATAGGAGAGTCTCTGGTACTGCCCAGATCAAATTCATACACGCTAGACTCATCAATATGCTCAAGTGAGGGTGCCACAAATTTGGACTTCGCTTGCCGTTTGTATTTCTATGCTTTATTTGGGGCCATAATACCTATGGAAGACTTGTTAGTACTCAAACTATACAAAACAACATAAGAGGAAAAAATAAAATAAATAAATAAACTATGAAACTAAAAACAATTCAGAAAAATCATATTTTTTGTGACCTATGGTTGGTTTTTACAGGCCGTAGAAGCACCTACATATAGTAGGATCAAAACCGTAAGTAAGGAGGTCATATTTTTAGGTCCCAAAAGTTGGAACGATGATTCACCAAGATGGTCCGTCGATGGAACAACTGACCGTAAGCCAAATCGTCGTTCATAACTTAGGTTACCAGTATATGCTTTTGACTAACGAATCCTGACCTACTATTCGTAGGTTGTCCTACCAGCTGTAAGTCAAGGCCGTCAGTCACAACTGTTAAAGTTCAATCCTCAATTTCATCCAACATTATAATTTTAACATTTAGACTACCAAATCACTTATTAGACATGTGTTTCAACACATTTTCATGTAATTCTATAATTCCTAGGGTTTTAGTCATTCAATTAAAAACAAGACAAATAGTCAAATCGAAACCCTAAGTCAGGAACTCAAGTAGAAGTCATTTACACACATGATTACACCAAAAATCAATGACACTCACAATACTTTTATCCCAAGGGTATTATAACTAATATTATGAGATTTTAACAAACAATTTATACCCAAGGTCGAGTAACAACTTTTTATTTCAACTTAAAATTCAATTGTTTTTGTTCGAAACCAGTACCTTTCAGGAGAAATTCAAAGTTGTGTGAGTGTGTCCTCTTAATCTTGACAACTAAACTTTCTAGATTCCAGACCTGCGAACTTTAATTTTAGGAGAAGAAAATTATGGGGAAATGGTACAGAATGAGGAAAGATAGAGAAAATGAGAGAAAGAGGGAGATATTGATGGGGTTGGAAATGAATGTGAAGGGGTGGGATAATGAAGGGGTAACTGATTTAGAAAAGTTGTAACAACTGTGTCATGCCCCAAACTCAAGGGGCACAACTGGCACCTGATGCCAAAATTTAGTCCTAAATCGAACCTGCTGAATCACTTGCTAAAGGCGGATGGTAGCCACACACTGTTAAGAAAATAAATAGGTATATCTCGGCTTAAAAATAAGTCATCGGTCGGCCAGGCCCCTATGAATTGCTCTGCAAGGAAAATAGATACTCCCAACAGTTTATATAAAGTTATAACAAGCTACCGTAGAAACCTGTTGGGGTTATCGAGGCCACCATGGTATCTAGGGAAGCATAAATGGACCCATCAAAACCACCGTGATCCTATGCAAAAATAGAAAATAGAAATAGATTTGAACAATATTCCAGAAAACTATCAAACATTAGTCGGCTAGAAAACAAGGCCAACGTAGAAAATAATGTGACTAACAACACAACACACTAGACTGCAAGCCTCTACAAATATAGCACTTGGACGAGACAGGGCCAAAATCTTCATAAAGAAAAATAACTAAACCTCTGGAGCTTTGGAAACCTCTTGAAGAAAAGAGTCCACCAATCTGCTTGAAAGGTGGTTGGGCTACTCAACGGGTCTCTCTTGTTGTAGCTTAGGACTTACATGCATGAATGTAGTACCACCAAGTATGGGGCATCAGTACAACAAAATGTACTGACTATGTAAGGTAAACAGAAAGCTAAAACTAAAGTATAAGTATTGAATAAGAGGTCGTGTGTGTTATATGAGCTTTTCCATAATAAGGAAATTATGGAAAAGCTCATATAACACACACGACCTCCGTAACACTAAATCTCAAGAGGAACTAATTACCTAGAGCTTGAATAGTAGTAGAAGGAAAGAGATAAGGGTATCGGGACTTCATATCGGCCTCGGCCTCCCAAGTAGCACCCTCAACTAGATGATTTATCCATAAAACCTTCACGGAAGCTACCTCCTTATTTCTCAACCTCTTGACTAGACAATATAGGATTTCTACCGAAACTTCCTCATATGAGAGACTCTCATAAACTCCCAAACCTTCTAAAGGGATAGTGGATGTCAGGTCTCCAATACATTTCTTAAGCATGGAAACATGGGTTATCGAATGGACTGGAGAAAACTCACTTGGAAAATCCAACTCATAGGCAACTTTCCCAATACATTTCAACACTTGATATGGGACCACATACCGGGGACTAAGTTTCCCTTTCTTTCCAAACATCATCACACCTTTTGTAGGTGTGATTTTCAAATAGACCCAATCATTAACTTCAAATTCTAAATCCCTTCTTCTAAAATCGGCATTAAGACTTTTGCCGACTTTGGGTCATCCTCAACCTCTCTCTAATGAGTGCACCTTCTCAATAGCTTCATAGACCAACTCACGACCAAGTGACGAGGCAAGAGGGTGGACAAATTGAGGAGGTTCTCTTACTGATACTACACAAAGTTGAAAACCACAACAAAATGTTGGAAGAGATAAGAGAGAATGTCTTGATGCTGAAACAATTGACAACCTCTCATGCCATGCTCATTCATTTACTAGGGTCCCAAATGGACTAGGTGATGTTGTCTCTCTACCCAGAGCCGATAGGGGGTGGACTTATGAAAGTGAGGCAACCCCCACCACTAGAATTTAAGCATTGTCTTGTATCGTGCCACAACGTTAACTAAGGCACTGTTTGGGAGGCAACCCAAAACCCTTGTTCTTATTTTGAGTTTATAAATAATGGTGCGTTGATTGTGTAGGTTTAAAAGGGAAATCATTTCAAAAGTGCAGATGGGTGAAAGAATGACCTAGTAGGCACATCGTTGGAGGGGTCGACATGCCCGATTGAATCCAATGTTTGGCTCAGCATCATAGTAATTTGGGCCTGTAAAACTCGGCGAACCAAGGAGATATTTGGCAAATCGCCCACCAGGTCAACTATCCTGATGCAGACCATCGTTTGGATCGTTACATTTAGTGAAGGTTCTATAAAACTCGGGGAGGTAAGTAGGCAATAGGCGTATCGCTGAGTTTATCAACGTGTATACCTAATATCACCGAATAGGCACAAACCGGATAGTATATTGGGTCAAAAGGTTTGAACTCTCATTTTCTCTCACTTTATAACCTCACAAAATCGCATCTATAGTATCGCATATGTTAAAGTATTTTAGTCGTCGATTTATGCTCAGAGTTGGACTACTTTGCTACCTAGCATTATAATTTATATTAATCAGCATCTAAGGTTGGTTTCCGAACCCCAAGTTTATTTTTAAGAATCTTTTACTCATTTACAATAACCATATCTTATTAATGTGTGATGGGCCTCTCTGGTAGGATTAGAATGTTTAAATGTGCATTTTAAGTTTCGAATCTTGCCTTTCGTCTCTTGATTTTTGAAATCCCGTATGCTTGAGTGTTGGAATAAGACAAATTATGGGTTATACTAGCGTGTTTTCTAGTTTGGCAGAACCGGGAGAAGTCTAAATATCCCAGGATGATGAGAGTTACGGGTCTTAGTTTAATTTCACTAATGCAAGGGTTAATTTAGTTTTTGGGGGTTACGGGGTCAAATTCGAGATGTGAGTCAGTTATTGGCACGATGAGCTATTTGGGGAGCTAGGTCGAGCTCGCCAAACTACTAGGCGATTTGCCTAAAATAGCCATCTCTCCTTTATTTTTGTGTGAAATATGACTTGAGATTCTGTAGGTTTGGGCGAGAAGCCTGAGGTCACCAAAAACGCTCGGTGACTCGCCAAAAGAAGTCTAGTTCGCCCTTTGTCTGTATCCTTGAACACTTGTTGCTCTGTAACTTTCGGCGTACAAACTCTTGTTCGCTGAAAGTAGTCGGCGAGACGTCAGAAAGACCCTCTCTTCGCCAACTAGTTTTAATTTTTGAGCCAATCCCTTTGGTGAGCCCGATCTAGCTCGCCAAGGTGGTTCGCTGAGTCTGTGTGCAATAGATTTTTCTGAGCTCATGAATTGCAGCTTTTCTAACTTTTTCCCGGTATATTGATGTCTATACCTAAAGTTGCAGGAAGAAGAAAATCACCACAAGGGAAAACAAAAGGGATTACAATCAATGAGGAGGCAGTTGCATCCAGAAGCAAGACTGTTAAACTGTGCACAACTGGTGGGAAATGAAAGGAAAAAGACAAGACCCTTGAGTTATCATATGCAAGCACTGATAGTGACGACTTTTATGCAAATAATCCCCACTCATCTGAAAGCGACGGTGTGAGTTCTAATGAAGATGATTTAGTAATAGCACAGTGGGCTGAGCGGCGAACTAAGAAGCTGAATGATCCATCCAGGGTCTGGAATACCCAGCCTACCACCCCTACATCTCAAGTTCCGGAGCAGGAAATGGTATTAGCACCTCCAGTACAGGGCCCTCCACCCAAGTCAATGAATAGGTTCAAGGCGGAAGGGCTGAGAATGATTCTTGAGGAAAAGCATCTATCTATAGACGAGGTTATCGACAGGTACCCAAATATAATGGAGTGCCTAAGATACCACAAGTTCTAAATCTTCACAAAACCCCATGGCCTTTATATTCCAAACTGGGTAAAAACTGGGTAAGAGAGTTCTACAATATGTATAGTGCACTAATACCCCAGAAAGCATCTAGCAGCAGCCTTCAAAAAATTTGACTATGTGGTTGTTAGAGGTAGGAGGGTGAAGTGTGATAGTGGGGCGATCAATGAAGTTTTGGGCATGTCCACGAATATTAGTGATCACTGCCAGCTTTCGATCAGAACAAAGACAATGGATGAGATGAAAAATTGGTTAGCCCCAATAATTTCAGATGATACTCCTAAGTGGTTGGAGGAAGGAGTTCCGATTGAAAAGAAGGAACTGAACATAACTACAAGGTTCTGGTTCGGTTTTATCAGCAGCATAATTATGCCGTCCCAAAATGAGTTGATCCTCCGCCTTGCCAAGGCAGTTTGTCTAGGTTGCGTCATAGAAAAGATTCGGACAAAATTTGGGTACAATCATAGCTTCAAAGATACTCATGCATGCAAGGCAGAGCCGGACCTTACTTCCATTTCCAGTATTGATCACAGACCTGTGCAAACAAGCTCGGGTACCTCAGGATGCCAAGAAGGATGTGGAAGTGATGCCCACAGCCTCTACTGATATCTGAAGGATTGAAGCTGAGTACCTTAAAGATCAGGCGGAAAAGAAAAAGGCAGCCCCGGTGGACACAAAATCATCACCTGCACAGGCATCTTTCCCTACTCCGGCCTCTGGGCCTTCAGGTATCCTTACTGTTGCTTCCTCTAATACTCCAGGTTCTTCTGTTACTGCACTGCCTCCCAGATCTACTGTAGCTATTGCCTCCCAGACCTCGATCACCGAGGCGTCAGTCATTCGTATGGGACAGCTTGCCCATTCTGTCGATCGTCGTGCGTTTAGATTGGAAACCTCCATTCCAAACATGATCTAGACTGCTCTGGTCAACACTATGACACCCCTGATCACTGCCATTGATGCACTTGAGACAAGGATAGCAATGTGTGAGCGTGAACAAGGAACCACCGAGGAAGTAATGGATTTACAAGCCACTGTTGCTGAGCTAAGGAAAGATGTGGACCAGCTGAAGTCCACTGATATATCTGTGGTCTTCAGAATGGTGGAAATCCCCAACGAACCAATAGAACCAACTGAGTTCGAGTCTAAGGAGAAGATAGATGAAGAGATGCATGGCGTTCCTGAGGAGACTTCATTTGAGGGCCTTCAACTTTGACTTGGTTAAAGACTTAATTCTCCATACCCATTGGATGGTAACACATTTTGGAATCGATATCTATCTCTTTAGCATGTCTAGCTAAAACCCCAATTCTTTGGGTGTGATTATGTGCATATGGGTTAAATTTACTACTGGGTATTTCTTATTAATAGTCTATTTGTTGTTTATTTGTGATTTCGTTTAGTAGTTGTGTTTGAACTTAGTGAAGTTGTAGTTGCAAATACAACTTCATCTTCGCGTTTTTGGCTTGCACGAGAGAGAGGTTCGAAAACCAAGACTACTAAATCGATGGCCGGTGGTATTGGGTCGACATGAGGTTTAGCTTGAGAGACTGAACCCTAGTCCCTCTCACACACATTCAGCTCGAGAGAGTTAATGGGCTAAGCCAGAGATTGTGCTTAAAGCGGCAACTCGGTGTTCAAGAGAAACTGAGTTGATTTGAGGTAAGTTACTCGAGAGAGAATTTACCCCCACTAAAGTTTAGCCTAGTTACAAATATTCAACTATGTTCTATCAATAGCATTTACCTAATTGTCTGGTTTATCCCATATCCCTATCACATCATAAGAATCCCCATCTCCTAATTTGTATTCTCTTATTTGCACTATTTTTAGTTGTTACTTGCTACAAACCCCGATTGTTAATTGACACTTTTGTGTAACCCCTTAGATTTAGTATGTTAATGTTTATAGCTACGACTAAACTAGATTTTATTTTTCTATTAATTTTCACCACCACTCCCTTGGGACTCGACCCCAACCCTCGGTTGGGCTATTATAATATTGCACGATCGTAGACACTCAAATTGCAAGTTGTGTCTTGATTACGCAAACATCAACCAGGTCGCCATATGCTGAGTAAAACTCTCGGACCCATGTAGGGATGTATGGGCCTCGGGCCCTGGTAAACTACTCGAAGTGATAGTACTGGAGTGTTTCCCTCACCCTGGAATATCTGCCCTTAAGGCCCTCTATGCCCAACAGCTTTTCTTATTTGAATCGTCCTCAGTCCCTCGGCTTTTAATCTATTGAGTAGCCAGGGAAGAGGACCATGTTATAGTGGCACAGAAGCCACAGTCGATGCCGGAGCTGGCACTGTATCAGTTGTACGAGGGGTGGCTGCTGAAGCTCTTGATGAGTTTGGGCGAGACCTAACACGGATCTTTGCTCGCTTGGACTATAGAGGTTGGTCATCATCACACTCGGAGAATGCAGCTTGGGAGTCAAAGGACTCTCCCTCGATGTCGGAGTTATGCTCCACAACCTCAGATATGGACATGATGACCTTGCCCTTACCTCCCTTGGGAGGTGCAATCTTTGCCTTTTTAGGAGGATTGGCTCGTCCTTCATTAATCACAATGTCCCTTGCTCTTTTACGGGGCGGCATGTCCAAGTTGGTTCTAGCCATATCTGCAAAAACATCGTACAAAGTTAGAAACAATTCAATAAAAATCACATAAATCATAATGCAGAAAGACTTGCCGAACGGATCGGTGAGTCGCCGAATCACTTTGGCGAGCTAGATCGGGTTTGCCGAAAGGATTGGCTAAAATATTTCTAGAAAAATTGGCATGTCGGCGATGGGAGGGGCCTTTCTTCGAATCGTCGACAACATTGATTAGCACAGACTATCCCACCAAAAGTTACACTGTATTTTAAGGGTTAGGGGCACAAAAAGAGCGATCAAAGAAGACTTTCGGCGAGTCGCCGAGTGCACTCGGTGAACTCGGGGCTCTTGCCGAAGGCTATAGAACCAAAACTTAACATTTGACGAAATTAAAGGCGCTGAAGGGAGATTGGGCGAACCGCCGAGTGGTTAGGCGAGCTCGACTCAGCTCGCCAAACTACCCAACGTGCCTACTTTCAACCTTGACTTCAAAAATCAATCTTGCATCTCCCGATGAAAAAATCAAACCATACACTAACTCAATTAGATTATGACCCATAAGACCCATGTCCCCGGGGTACTCACACTTCTCCCGGCTTGACCAAAATTGGCCATTTGATGACTTATGCCCTTAAGAATGACGTCAAATGCTCCATCATTGGGCAAAGTGCATCATTTAGCACAATTATGGGTTACTCAGACTTCACCTGACTAGACCTAACAACAATTAAGCACAACCAATCAATTTAGATTAATTTTAAAGCACAAAATTTGGGAAATCAACAATTACGCATTTTAGGCATGATTTCAAATTTAAAACAGGTAAACAAGCACACATGTACAAATTCAGAGAGGCCCAACACACTTCACTAAGATCAAAATAATTGCAATTGAGTAAAAATCGCTAGAAACAAGTTTGGCGGTTCGGAAAACCAACCTTTAATGCCGAATACGAGATTTGAAATGCTAGGCAGCAAAGATTTCCAACTCCGAACACACAGTCAACAACTAACGAGCAATAAAAATGTAGAAAAATATTGTGCGGGTGTGTTCTTGGGAAGTAAAAAACTGAGCAAATGTGAAAGAGTTTGAAATTTTAAACATTTGGCCTTTAAAAACCGTCCAATTCTTGCCCTTTTGGCGACATTAATTTTTCTCACCAAACCACTCGGCGACATGCCGAGTGGTCACTTACCTCGCCGAGTTTTACAGGACATCTAGTTAATGTAGGGTTCCAAACAGCGGACAAGGTTGTGATTGCCGACCTATTCGGCGACACCGATTTGCTCCAGCACCCGCTGAGTTTTACAGACTACAACCTTAGAATTTCTTGAATCCAACATCGGTCCAAGTTGTGCTCGCTGACCTCTTCGGCGAGTCACCGACTGGACATTTTGCTCGCCACTTACCAGTTTTCAAACACATTCCACTTTTTCACCTGCACAATCAACACACGATTATTTACAAAAACAAAAGAAAAGCAAATAAAACTTGGGTTGCCTCCCAAGCAGCGCCTTAGTTAACGTCGTGGTATGACGCAAGTCCCCACTCAATTTTGATTCATGGGGTTAGCCCTAGTATCACTAGGTAGTCCCCCATTTTTTTTGGTGTAGAGACGACATAACATATGACCCATTTGGGTCTCCAATAGTTGGATAGATATGGAATGAGAAATAATCATTTGATTCAGCATTGAGACATTATCTTTTATCTCTTTCAACACTTTGTCGTGTTCTTCGACTTTGTGGAGAATGAGTGAGAGTATCTCTTCTACTTGTTCACCCTCTTACTTCTTGGACTTTCTACGCTCATGAGGGGGAATGTACCTATCTTTCTTTTGGTACGGTACTTCCAATTCCATGATCTTTCTAGCCAAGAGATCCAGCTGAGTCAACAGTATGGCCAAGACCTAGTACCTATCTTTCTTTTGGGATGCTATTGCATAGGGTAGTCATGTGAGACCACCTGGAGAAATTTGGTCAACCACTCCTCTGTTCTCAAGGCCAAGACCTCTGTTGAAGCAGTCTAGTAGCATTTTATCTGAGATTCCATGAGTTAGGCATCGCATCAATAGTGTCTTAAATCTCAGCCATAACTCATGGATTGCCTCACCCTCCAATTTCCTGAAACTTAGGATGTCATCCCTAACAATCATCATTTGTGATGAAGGGTGGTTCACTTGGTTACCATTGCTACAAGACATGTCCCTTCCTTCTGTTATAAACAATCAACATGCAAACCAAAATTTAAAGTAAGTAGATTCGACTATGACTAAGAAGAACAAAATTCAACTTTATAAAAAAAATCTCAAACAACACCATTCCCCGGCAGCGGCGCCATTTTGATCTATAACTGGTTCAAAGACACTTCATCTAATTCTGAGCGTCAATGATCGTTAGTCAGTATATAACCCAACTAAATGAGTTGGGGTCGAATCCCACAGGGAGGTGGTACGTGTTTGAGATTTAATAGTAAAGTATGAATATGATCAAATCAGCCATAGGAATAGACATTATCGAATAAAAACATAATTCAAATCAAGGGGTGACACAAATGTCAAATAAAGGGGTTTTGGTTTTAATTATTAACTACAAACATCGGAATTCAATATAAAATAACAATAATGAGACAGGTTCTTGGGATGTGATTTGATAATAGGCTAATATAAACAAATGGTTAATTGCAACTGTTAGGAAATAACTGTATATTAGTGAGTAAGCTAAGTCATAGAGGGGATAAATTTTCGCTCGAACAACTTACCTCGAATTGAGCTAATTTCACTCGAACATCAACAAGCAAGCAAAATAAGAACTGCCCACACCTTAGTCCATTCACTCTGTCGAGCTGAATGTGTGTAACTGGGTTTAGCATTCACTCTCTCGAGCTGAATCTATGTCAACCCAATACCCACTGACCATCAATCAATAAGCTTAGTTTTTAAACCTCTCTCTCAAACAAGCCAAAAACACAAGGGTAAAATTGTATTTGCAACTACAATTCTTAAATTAAACCACAATTAATGATTGAACTCACTTCTAAACAGCATTTAAACTAACAATTAGCAATACCCATAAACTAAATCAGCCCATAATCACACCCCAAAAATTGGGGTTTTAGCTAGACATCATAAAAAGATAAAATCGTTACCAAATTGAGTTTCCAGGGTAAGATTGATTTCGTTCTTACAATGTTCCACTTCAAAGAATCTCAAAGACCTACTTCCAATTTCTCAAAAGTGAAAAAACTTCAATTTTCCAAAGCTTAGGAAGAACTAGAGAAACCTTGTCTCAGAATGATAATTACAGATCTCATTCAGACTAAATAATTCTCATCTCATGATACGCAACTAAATGTTCAATATTGTATTTATAGTTGCCAAAAATATGCTGCGAAGGACCACTCGGCTCAATAAGTCGGGCTTGCCTATCCACTCGGTGATCCACCCTTTGGTCACATCCATCGCTTTTCTGCCTTGGCCTTCAGCATCCTCAAGGTCTGTAACTTTGGGTGATCCAACACTGCATCGCGGAACCACTCAGCGATAAGCCGACTGCTCCTTTTTCTCGCCAACTTGGTTCTTTCCTTCAAGGCTTGGCACACTGGAACTTTAGGCAGTCAAGAAGCCATTCGGCGATTCGCCAAATGGACTCGACGATCACCAGGCTTGCTTTTCTTCATTCTTTCAGATTACTTTGTTCCTTTTTGCAAATTAGTGTCATGGCTTTGTTCTTCAATCCATTAACCTGTAAATCAAGGATTTTACATCAGTTATTGTCACAAAATAAGCATTTGAGGACACTAAATCATTGTAAGTAAATCCCTAAATAAGTCCAAATCTCGGACTCATCAAACATGATAAAATGAAAATGATGGGGAATACTCATTCTAAGTCTGGATATATAAAGACTGAGAGTTCAATAACAACTGAAAGATCAAATCAACTAAAAACTAAATCTAAATCTAAACTATGTCATAGTATGAGCCTCTAACTAACTAGAGATGTTGGGACATGTCCCATCTAACTCTAGTAAAACTGAAACTGAAAGACTGCAAAAGTAAAATAACATGTCAATCATCCTCGAAGAATGATGACTCACCGCTGATACTGCTTAACTGGAGATCGGGAACCGATCTATGCGTGATCTGAATGATGAGGACCTGAACCTACATCAATAGAAAATGTAGCACATTGTATGCGTCAGTACTTGAAAGGTACTAAGCATGAAACATAGGATAAAATTGAAAAATAATATACATACTTGAACAAAGCAATAAATGCAAAGATATAATGTGAACATGAAGGAAATACTGAAATATATTGAATACTGAGCTAACTGAATGCAATGACCAAGTCTAAACATAATGAGACTAGATACTAAACTTTAACTGATAACCTGGTCAATGTACTAGAATCTAACTGTGGGAGCTACTATTAACCGACATAAAACCACGAGAGATATCCTTGGATCCCGATGTATCGCCCCATCAAGAGGACCCAATATACCTTTCCAAGGGTATAAAGGCATGACATGAGTGATCACTAAATATGTTGCCCACAGAGGGGATTTATCCTACAGGGGCACGTACTTCTGGGACTCTGAGGGCGATTGACCCTTAGTCCACTCGGATTTAAGCCTACTCCCAACTGATTATGTAAGTAATACATTATAACTGAATTTCCTTAATACTAAATAGCTCAAAATACTGACATGCTAGTTGAAAATCCAACATAAATGTAGGAATAATGAAACATTCTTCACTGAGGCATGCATATCTGAATAAACTGACCTAGCAAGTGTAATTCATGAACTAAACAAATCTACACAACTAGTGTTCTGAGTTTCATGCAAAGCCCTAAGCAACAATTCCTTAAAAATATGATAATCTGATTTGGATTAGTCTGACAGCTAAATCACAACATAAATCTGAAATTCTAGAAACCCTAGGTCTAACATGATAAACAGAATCAAGAATCTAACTAAATGCAAAGGACCTAGTGAATGAAACGAATCCACTAGTGAAATCCCACATACTTAGTGATGAAATTCACGGAGAAATCTTTCGATTTGAGGGCTGGAACTAAAGAAAACTTGTTGCGTTCTTGGAGAGGGCATGGTCGACTCTTTCTCATTTTTTTCGTTCAACTTGATGAATATTTGGAGAATGAGTTGACTAGGGTAAGTTCTAATTAAGTTACTAGGATAAAACTGACTAAAATGATGTAGTTTAGGGGTTAAACGACGTAGTTGAGGGGTCCAACGCATAGGGAAAATACCAAACGACCCCTGACTTAAAAGTTGTCGGGGCTAACCGACAGACTGTCCAACAGACCGTCGACTGGCCTATGGTCTGTTCCGTAAACCATCGTTTGGCTTTCAAAGAGATAGAATCTGGGGATCTGAACTACAACCTAGACCATAGACCGTGGTCCCACTTATGGTCTGTAGGTCGACCCTTAGACAAATTTTTCTGAGTTACTGGGAAGGTTGTAGGTGGCCAACTACAGACCCCACCTGTGGTCCGTGGGTGTCATGCACCAGATTCAAGGGGTGCAACTGGCTCCTAATGTCAAAACTCACTCTCGAGCCGACCCTGCTGAACCATTTGCTACTAGCGTTTGGCAGCCACACGCAGTCAAGAAAACAAACAAGTATATCTGGGCTTAAAATTAAGCCTTCGGCCGGCAAGGCCCTGTAAACAGATCCATAAAAGAAACATCTACTCCTAAGATTTCATATAAAGAAATAGCCAACTAGCACAGAAGTCTTGATTGGGCCGTCGAGGCCACCATGATCTCTATACCGAGACTGAAATCAGGTATATCAAGACAATGCATCACACAACTAACAAGCTTTAGCAAACCAACAAATGAGGCTAGGATTGCCATAACGTAGCTATAAACCCCATACACTAGTCTACAAGCCTCTAAGAGTAGTAAAGATTTACAGGACAGGCCCCAGCCTACCCATGAAAATATATACAGCAAAAGCTAACAAACCTCCCAACATTAGCAGCTCCAGAAGAAAGGGGCTAGCCAACCGGATAGAAGTCAATCCTGCTGCTGAAGAGGTCTATTGGGTCGTCTGTCGAGACCTGCATGCATGAATGCAGTGCCCCCAGGCAATGGGGCGTCAGTACAAAAAAATGTATAGAGTATGAAAAACAATAGACTATGAGCTGGTATCCTAATATACTAGAGTAATATGGTAAATAAATCAAGAATAAGATAAGCATACTGACCTACTCCTAAATCTAAACTTATCAAAATAATAAAAACAACAACCTAACCAAGCCCCCATAAGCTCGGCAGGTACAAACAGCACACAAAACCACCTACACAGGCCCCCATAGCCCAGAAGGTGTCAATCAGTCTATATAGCCCTATAGATAGTCCCCTAGCCCTGTAGGCAGTCACATAGCCCTCTTAGGCAATAGTATAGCCCCGTAGAAAGCATATAGCTCTCTTAGGTATCAATATAGCATATAGGCAACTCATACCCTCTTAGGCAACAACATGTCCCCGTAGGCAACTCATAGCCCTTCTATGCATTAATATAGCCATGTAGGCAACTCATAGCTCTTCTAGGCGTCAATATAACTCTGTCGGAAGAACATAGCCCTTCTAGGCATAGATCACATGCTTACAGATAACCGCAATAGCCCAAAGGACAACAATAACAATCCAACAGCTAAAAGAGAGCAATTTAGTTATAAGCAACCTATACAAATAGCCTTTAAGTCGTGTCCAATATAGTGACGCTACTACTGAATAAGAATCCCGATAAGAGAGGAGTATATCCACTCAAGCAGCCAATAATCAACAATAATGGCTTCAAGTATAACAACAATAACAACTCAATTACATTGCTCCTAAGCTTTAAGAAAACATGCCATAAGACGAGTATAGCCTTAACATACCTTTTCCGCTGAATTCACATGGCCTAACGACTTTTACTCATAACTCCCTCGATACTACAACAAGGTAGGACCATAATCAACACACAAAAATAAAAGATACCATGACAATACGACAAAAGATATGTATTTCCGTCGCAAATTGCTATTTGCTGCTTATAAAAGCTAGAGTCAATAAAAGAAGGGTCATACCTCGATCTGAAGTTCATAATACGCCTCAAAACCTTCAAATATATCCAAACCCTTGCTGTCCCAATACTAAAGTGTGATATGCTACGAAATTGATGAAACAACTTATACCACGATGATGAGCCTAACGCGTAGAACAACTTTCGTCAAGGACTTAAGTCGAGAAAATCTATACTTTAGTTGATCCTAGAAATGGGTTTCTCTAATTTTTCTGGTTCTTAGCTAAAAACTGAAGAAAAGGTTTGAAGAATAAGATATATATAAAGTTCCACGACTTAGAGCCCCACCTCATGTGCCTGCTTGTGCAGTCCCATAAAAACGTAAACATCTCTCTATTCTGAAGTCGTATGAGCAAATGGTTTGATGCGTTGGAAACTAGACTCATAGACCTTCGATTTGATAGGTCGTGGACCCCATAAATCTTTATAGATTTGGAGAAAATTTCCAAGACATTTGACCCATATTTCAGAGAAATCTTTAAAAAGGAACCTATGATAACTTTGGCCAAACTTTTATTTTGCCACTTACCTAACTTCAAAACTTGAGATGCAACACTTGAACACTTAAAATAGGACATACAACATCTTTCTTAATTCATTACCCACCCTCCTTGTCTTTCCACGGAGATACGAGTAATTTTAGACGTTTCAAAAAGTCAAGGTGTTACAGTGTGTCACCCTATTGTCTGTAGGTGGTGCCCGTCGATGGCACCTGCAACTTCTAATTTCTGCAAATCTGGTCTTTCTAGCATACGGGGTGTTACCAAATGACTCGGCCAAAAGGTCAAAACTTGTACCCAAAAAAGGGGCACAATCTGAGCTCATAAAATGTTAACCCAAATCAACACTTATAATGAAAAACCAAACAAAAGACAAAAGCCACAAACACTGTGGGATCAAAACCAAAGATCATTCTAGATCAAACTCAACATTCTAGAGCTAACTGTGTTGATTTAATTTCCATCTGAGAGCATTTAACATGATTGTTAACAGTAGTCAAAATTTAAAGCTTAAATATCTAAAGATACAAAGTTAAATTGAAAGTCTCACAACCCAAACCAACCAAACTACTAGACCAAAAAAATATATTTTGGAGCTGATGGAACATATAGAATCCTCATTGAACATTAGACTTCCTAGATGTTGACTAATGTCAACTCTCTTTTATTTCAAAAGGCTCCAAAAGGAAAAACTTAGCTCAAAGCACTCAAAAACACCTTGGGAAATGTTCCACCCAATGCAACACAACACAAGAGCTACAACTCTGAATTTTAATTTGACGGCCAGTGATTTACTGAGTCTTGAATTGTAAAAGCATACCTCTTAAAAGTGTAGAAAGAAGTGAAATAGAAAATCAAAGAACCAAAAAAATTAGGTTGTAAGTATGGAGAAGATGAAGAAAAGGATGACGACTTATGAATATCAATCTCTAGGATTGAGAAGAAGGAGGCCCAAGTTAGATGAAGAAGGCCATAAGTATGTGGAGTAACGCGTCTTTTCATGAAACATTATTTTTCTTTAATCGAAGTGACTATTCATTTTTCTTTTAAAAAAGTTTTTCCATTTGATGTTGTATCCTTACTTTCTATATTTTTCTTTCATGAACCAATGTTTTTTTTATTAAAAAAATAGTTTTTCATGAAACAATCCTTTTCTTTAAAAAATGTTTTTCATGAAACAAACATAAGATTGTATTTCTCTTTATTTCATTTGACGTTCTTTCCTTTCTTTCTATGTGTTTCTTTTCAGTGTAATAGCTTGTTGATTCTGGTAACGGGCTATGTGTTTGGCTTACCTACTGGTTTTGTTAGGAGGTGTTATGATGACCTGAGATTTTAGTCTGTGAAAATTATTACATTTTTAACTTGGGGGGGGGG